>KE372949.1:268187-279421 GCA_000418225.1 Zizania latifolia | reverse complement strand
CATCAACTTTAATTGATGGCTTCGGGAGTTCTTGGAGGAAAACACCACTCGGCATAGGGGCTCTTGACGAGCCGAGCTTAGCCAAGAAGTCAGCAGCCGAGTTCTCGTCCCGGGGGACATGATGGAACTCAAGGCCACTAAACTTTCCTTCTAACTTGCGGATTTTCTAGCAGTAAGCATCCATCTTTTCACTGGCGCAAGACCAATCCTTGTTGACTTGGTTGATAACCAGTTTGGAATCTCCGTATACCATTAATCTTTGAATCCCAAGGAAAATGGCGATGGGCAAACCATTGAGGAGTGCCTCGTACTCAGCTACATTATTAGACGCCATAAATAATAGTTGAAGAACATATTTTAATTTTTTTACCTTGAGGTGATATGAAAAGAATCCCTGCTCCTACTCCATCAATGCTGAGCGAACAGTCAAAGTACATGATCCAATGCTCTTGAAATTCGGCGACTGGTGGGAGTTGTATTTCAGTCCACTCAGCAACGAAGTTGGTGAGGGATTGAGACTTGACGGTGGTGCGGGGCTTGAAATCAAGGGTGTGCTCACCAAGCTCAATGGCCCACTTCACGATCCGATCAGTCGCAACCTTGTTCCGGAGAATATCGCCGAGTAGAAATTATGTGATAACCTCCACTGAATGAGCCTGGAAATAATGCTTGAGCTTCCGAGCGGTGATAAGGACGACGTATAGGAGCTTCTGAACCTGAGGATACTGGACTTTGGAAGGTCCAAGCACCTCGGATATGAAATATACCGGCCTTTGAACCAGATAGGCATGTCCTTTCTCCAAGCGCTCGACAACCATGGCGGTGCTAACCACGTGGGCCATGGCGGCAATGTATAGGAGGAGTGTTTCACCAGAGGTCGGAGCAACCAGGGTCGGCGGAGAAGATAAAAACTTCTTGAGGTCGACGAATGCCTGATCGGCCTCTTGTGTCCACGTAAAATCGCCTTGTTTTTTCAGCAACTTGAAGAAAGGCATCCCACGCTCACCCAGTCGGGAAATGAACCGACCTAGTGAGGTCATACAACATGTAAGACGCTGAATATGCTTAACGCTGTTGGGCTTAGCCATATTCAATATTACAGAAATCTTCTCTGGATTTGCTCTGATTCCCCTACTGCTGACGATGAATCCGAGCAGCTTTCCAGTCGACACCCCGAACACACATTTTTTCGGGTTGAGCCACCATCGGAACTTGCGGAGGTTGTCTACTATCTCTTGGAGGTCGGAAATAAGATCTTCTGGCCTTCTGGATTTGATGACGACATCATCCACATAAGCTTCAACATTGCGGCCGATCTGATCAGCCAGGCAACGCTGAATAGCACGTTGTTATGTAGCCCCCGCGTTCTTCAGCCCAAAAGGTATTGATGTGTAGCAATATACGCCGAATGGGGTGATGAACGATGTTTTCTCTTGATCTTCTTCCTTCAGGCTGATCTGATTATAACCCGAGTAGCAATCCAGGAAGCATAGGAAAGAACTGCCGACAGTGGAATCAACAAGTTGGTCAATGCGCGGCAGTGGGAACAGATCTTTAGGACATCGCTTGTTGAGATTGGTGTAGTCAATACACATTCTCCATTTCCCATTCTTTTTTTTACAAGGATTGGGTTGGCTACCCAGTCGGGATAATACATCTCTTTTATAAACCTTGCCGCTAACAGGCGGGTGACTTCTTCTTTAATGGCCTCCTTGCGATCATGAGCAAATCGACGCATCTTCTGCTTGACCAGCTTGGCGGTCGGGTAAACATGGAGTTCGTGCTCGATCAGCTCCCAAGGTATGCCCGGCATGTCAGATTGCTGCTAGGCGAATATATCAGTGTTGGAGCGAAGAAAGCTGACGAGCGCGCTTTCTTATTTAGGATCTAGTGTTGTCCCAATCAGCGCCATCTTGGAGTGATCCATGTCCAAAAGCTGAATACTTTTATACTCAGCCGGCGAGGGCGTCAAGCTTGATGTAGATGGTGTGGATGTCGGGAGTTCCATGTTTGTGGTCGGCGTCGTCTTAGCCGCCTGGACGGTTTCCTCCATCCAGACAGAGATGCACGTGGCCTCACCCAAGGCAAGGATGTCACGCTCACATGCGTGCGAGGTGACAACATCTCCCTTTATGGAAAAGGCTCCACCTGGATCAGGAATTTTTAGGACTAGGTATGCGTCATGGGGTACCGCCATGAATTTGGCGAGGGATGGCCGCCCAAGCACGGCATGATAAGCGGTCCCAAAGTCGACGACGTAGAACTTCACGTGCTCGGTCCTGTAATTGTCCCGAGTGCCAAATGTCACCAGCAGGGTGAGGGTGCCGAGTGGAATGGCAGCCTTCCCAGGGACAATTTCGTAAAAGGGTGTGTCCGTTTTTTGGAGAACGAATTCATCAATGCCGAGCGCAGCCAATGTTCCTTTAAACAGAACATCAAGGCCGCTACCACCATCGATCAGCACCCTTTTGAGGCGCACTTTGAGGATGACCGGGTCGACAACTAGTGGGAATCATCCCGGCTTGGAGACGTCCGTCCACTAGTCGTCGTGACTGAAGGAGATCGGGATCTCCGACCACCGTAAGCGCTCGGTTGGCTTAGTACTAATGGCGTTGATGCGACAGGTCAACAGCTTTTGTTGGCGCTTGGATTCGGAGGCGATCGCTGCACCAAAAATCATGGAGACCGTCCGTGCGGGCTCCTGAAAGTCATTTTCCATCGGAGATGCTTTGGCGTCTTCATCGTCCTTCTTGGACTTCTTTTTATCATCCCAGCGACGCTTGTCTTGCCGGGGATTTGCTTCCGCGTCCTTCCTCATTTGGTTCTGCAACTGGTAACATCGACGGGTGGTGTGGTTGCTGTTAGGATGAATAATGCAGGGTTTGTCTGATACTTCCTGCAATGCCGAGTTCTCTCGACCTTTTGGTCTCGAGTTTTTCTCGGTAACCATGATCTCTTTACCCTTCCTTTTTATGTTCCTATGACGGGAAGAGGACTCGGGCTTGCCGCGATTTTCACGTGGAGGCGAACAGCGATGATCTTTTTTCTTCTTCACCTTCTCCTTGTCGGACTCTTGAGCTTTTGGGTGCAACTGTTCCCGCTCGGCGTCCTCGGCACTAGTGAATTGTTCGGCTATGGTGATCATCTCGCCGGGATTTGATGACTCTTTCATCACCAGATGGTGGAACAACTCCGAAGATTTCCGCAAGCCATCTTAAAAGATGGTTATCACGTCAGCGTTGGAGATGCTAGCGACGGTGTTCCGGTGCTCGGAGAAGCGACGGATGTAGTCCCTCAGGGACTCATCGTCTCTTTGGCGTACTTGGCACAGGTCATGCCGAGAGGCCGGCCTTTGCCAAGTTCCTTGGTAGTTGGCGATGAAGACATCGCACAACTCTCCCCAGGAGTCAATAGAGTTCTCCAGGAGTCCGGCCAGCCAGCTGATAGCGGCCGACGACAACACTACGGGGAGGTAGTTAGCCATGACATCTTGGTCCCCTCCGGCTGCGCGAATGGCTGTGTAGTACAGTCGCAGCCATTAGGAAGGGTCGGTCTTACCGTCGTATGGCACAACTCCCGTTGGGCGGAAGTTGCTTGGCCACACCACTCGACGAAGACGCTCGGAGAAGGCTAGAAAGCCGTCATGGCGTGAAATGTCGGTGTCGGGTCGGCTAACCCCTAGCGTACCATAACTCCGGTCGAATTGATCTCGACGACGGAGCTCACGGCGCTCGCGTTCTTCGCGGCGGCGAGAAATAGTGTTATGCGCATCCCGCACTTGGTTGATGTAGTCTCGGGCATCGCCAGAGTAAGAACTCCCATGACGCTCGCTTGGACGCAAAAGTGTTGACCGCCGGGGTGATCGGGGAGGCGATCTATGGTCCAGAGACCGTGATCTGGCCGGTGAACATTCAGACCGCCAGGACGGTCGAGACGATGATCTATGGTCCAGAGACCGAGATCTAACCGACGAACGCCTCAGTCGTGGAGACGGCCTTGGCATTTGTGACCTCGCAAGTGACGCCACCTCAATAATTTGAGCAGCGATAGCCTGGGTCATCGTCCGAGCCCTCTGAAGCTCGGGTGAATCGGGAAGGGCAGCTAGGGCCCTCTCAATGGCGAGAAGATTCGCGGTCGGTGTGCGGTACACAGCATGACCCTCAAAATCCATGGTGTAGGCGTCAGAGGTGATGGAATTGTGCCCAAGAAAATTCTGGGAGAACCAGAAGTTCCGGCTGTAGCCGGAAGTTCCGGGTTCTGGAGCATCCAGAGGTTCTGGTAGGACCAGAAGTTCCGGATCAGTCCTAGTGTTCGATTTTCTGGACGAACCGGAAGTTTCGGTTGGACCGAAAGTTTCGGGTTGAGAATTAATTCGATACAGAAGGTCTATTTCGGAAGTTTTGGATGGGATCCGGAGGTTCCGGGGGCCGGAAGTTCTGGCTACAGCCGGAAGTTCCGGACCACACGAACAGATTAGATCTGTTGGGCTTTAATGCAGATTAAAGGCCCACGTTGATGCACTATATAAAGAGGGGTGGGGCTAGCACGTGGAGGCTGCTGTTCATTTTTACTTCACCCTAACTCTAGCCGCCACCTCTCCTCTCTCCACGATCACAAGTGTTGTGATTGATCTTCTAGATCTCATGAGCGGTGCTAGCACGCCAACGCGAGGTGATCCCGTCCCTGTACGTGTGGATATCGTAGAGGCATCGGTGCTGCATCGGTGCTCATCTTATTCCTAGGGAGTTTGTCGGATCGTCGGATCGCGTCGTCTTCATCGCCGGATCACCGACGAACGAACGAAGCCGGGAGAAGAGTTGCTCGAGACCGCGCGGGAGAAGAGTTGCTCGAGACCGCGCTACTCTAACTCTACTTCCGCTGCCCGAGCGCGTCTCGTGGTTCAAGGTAACGATCCATGATCCCTTTACACGCATGGTTCCTAGGCTAACGGGGTAAATTTTTGAAATTAAACGCTAGCGTAGCCTCCCCATATTCCAACAAGAGGTGCCTTGTCGTGAGGTCCCGGCCGCTGCACGGGCTCTCGCACGGCGTTCCGATCGAGCAGCATTGCGCTCGCGTCGATTATGTCGATGAGTACTAGACTCGGCAGAGTTGGAGGGCTCATCATCGGAGATAGCCCCCGTCATCATCATGACGACGTTTGGTGAAGATGCCGGCTTGATCGATACAGCCTGGTGGTGAGGTCGCTTGGGGACGACCTTGATGAATTAGCGCCGCTGGACAGTGCGCCCTTCGAGACCAGCGAAAATGACGTAGTCGGCGGGCGAGTCGGTGGCGAGGCGTGGTCGCTCGGACGTCCGGGGGACCACGACGATTGTCCTAGATGGAGCTGAGCGCTCACACATCCTAGAAACCGATGATCGCACCGCTGGAGTGCGCGAAGCTTTCGCCCTCAACAGGGCAGCAGTAGTTAGCACCAGTTGGCGCATGCAGTCACCAACGAAAGTTAAACTTTCGAAGGTGACCATAGCACCAACAGGAATCTGGGTACTAACCTTGCAAATAACAGCCATCAAGCAGTCAGAAAACACAACCCCTTCCCCTACCTAGCGCGCCAACTGTCGTTGCGTACGAAACGACAGTGCACATGGGGTTACCCGCAGTATGGATTTGATTAGGATAAGGGGAAAGGTGTGGATGAAACTTGATGGTTATCTCACACAAAGAGACGGAGATAGAATCTTTTAGACATGTTCGGGCCTCCCGGAGGATAATAATCCTAGTTCTGTGTGTGCGGAGTATGAGCTTTCAGGCATAAAATAGCCTTAAGCGTGTAAAAACTTCTGTCTAAAAAACTTGCCCTTTCAGGCTTCCTCCGATCCCTTTATATGAGAGAGATCGGGGGTTACAAATGGTGATTAAGTGCCCTGTTAATGACCAGTTAAAAGGATAAACGGTCGGTTCGTGGGCAATAACTCCCAAGATTACAGTGCTGATAACTGTCGTATTATGAAAATAAATGATAGCCTGACGACCGTCCGAGTGCTAGTGATTGGGAGGGATTTCCCGAGTGTTGGACTCAAGAATCCCTCAGATCTCCGACCATTAGCCTCCTGGAGGATATTGACTGTTGACTGGTCGGGTTAAAACTACTCAGGAGGTAGCTCGGGATCATATCCCCGATAGCGCCTATAGACAAAGTTGTAGAGTTTTTTCTAAGCTTTCCAGATTGGTAAAGTGCGCATTGATTGGATAATTAGAACTCGATATATCATTATTTTTCTATCAACTATCTGTTTTATCATCAGAAATCTTATATATAAGTTTATAACTATAAATTTGTATCTCATATTATTGTCTACATTTTCATAAAGTTTAAGTTTTTCTCATGTTCGGTGTAGCGGCTATAAAATTATGATATGTCATTGTCTAAATTTTAGATAGTTTTTAAAGCCTGTTTTCAAGTGTGAAATATGCCATTTAAATGTGGTTAAACATGAGAGTTGTAGGTTATTTTCTGTAGATGATTAAGACTTATTTATTTGTTAAGTTTGGTTTAGCGATTTGAAAGTTACGTCTAAAACAACGAAAGACCTATGCTTTTAGCATTTTATCAGGATGTCTGATATTTTCGGTTTTAGAGTTTTTATACCAAATAATAGTGGAGCTTATATACGGGATAGTCTTCTGAGTGTTGTTTTATGATTTAGGTGTGGAGTCTTCTGGCAAAGCGAGTGGAAATCCAGGTTATCGCTACCGTTAAGGCAAATACATGACGAACTATTATTTGTGATGAATGAATCAGTTTGCTCTACTTCCCATAATTATATATGCATGTAATTGTATATGCTCTCGATGTTTGGTTTCTGATTTTATACTTCAAGTTGATTTGAAGTTCTTGATGTCATTTGTATTTTAATATTCTAGATTCTTATTCTATTCAAGTAATTCAAGCACTATGCATAACCATGGAGTATTTTTTTTTCTTTTAAATTCAGGATTCTATGAGTAAGCGCTGGCTCCGCTTGCTCGGCTTACCGATAATGCTAAAAGGATATTCATGTGTGCCCAGAATGAGAACTACTACTTCAATTTGAGTTTATCCATTTTAGATGAAAACAATGGTTTTTGATTCATGCCTGCCTGAGATGGGAACTACAATATCTAGACTTCTGATTTTCTAAAATATGAAGATTCTTTTACTGGTTTCTTAATTCAATTGCACTGTGTGTCTTTTCTAGTTACATATTGTACTTACTGAATTTCTTTACTCACTCTTGTGTTTTATTTGGTTTTTAGGTACTCAGTGACAAGAGCATCTTGGGCCAAGGTGTAGCACCTTCATCACACGTCACTTTACATGATATATACATCTTAACTTAGTTTTAATAAGTAATATAGCTTAATCTGTGCTTTTAGACCCTTGAGTCGTTATTTATGTTATGGTTTGTCTATGGGACAGTTTGCGGTGCTTGGTTATAGTTTTGAAGTTGTGGTTGATTGGATATGATAAAATCTTATAATTGCCTATAGTGGATGTCTATATTATAGGGGAAACTCTGCCAAAATTTTGAATAAACTTTAGACTTAGATATTTTTTAGTGTTTGATGTGGCATCTCAGGTATGTGGATACCTAGGATGTTATAGTTGGTATAAGAGCCTAGACTTTAGATTCTAGAAAAAATAAAGATTAATTTGACACACATGCACACATAAGAAGGGTATGGGTTCATATAACTTGCATACTACTTGATTTTGAAGTACATATATACCTGGGATGTTACATGTGGAGCGGGGGCGATGCGGCATGGCGCGGCCGTGGAGTGGGGTCGGCGCGGTAGCAAGCCATGCGACAGCGGGCAACACGACAGTGAAGCGAGGGCGGCGTGGTAGCAGGCCACGCGGCGGTGGAACAGGGGAGGCACAACAACGGGGTGGGACGTCGATGGGGGCAGTGTGCGGCGATGTCACTGGCTCATACTGGAGCAGTCATAGAGAGAGAGAGGAAAGCGAGAGAAAGAATCAGAGTAGCGATCCTAAAGTAAATCGAATGGCTACAAATCATTGGGTTTAATGGGCTTTTTATTCCGAATAATCTAGATAAGAGCTATCCGGATTATTCAAATCCGTATCTGTATCTGTATCCATCAGATACTAGTGATATCATATCCGTTTTCATATCCGAAAAATATCTGAATCCGAATCTGTATCCGAAAAAATCCGTATCTAAAATAAAAAAATGGATCCGAATCCGTTTTTTCCAGATTCGGTCAGAAACTATCCGAATCACTTTTACCCCCTATTTCTCGATGCTTCGGCAGTTCAGCTACTGTATTACCGACGAATGTGGCTGAGAAGAGGAAATTGATCATGTATCCTCTGCTAATCATAAATATAGAATGTATCTTTTTCTACATATAAATTGGTAATATACCCTTCTTCTTTAGTCTAATTCTAGCAAATACTCTTTATGCTATTTAAATCGTATTCTTATATATCTCTATGTATTCATCATTTGAAATGACTAAATACCCCTGATACCACTTGAAGTATTAAAGTACTAAGTTTTTGAGGTTGACGGCTAGCACGCTTGTAAATACTGAACTATTGATACTTCTGCTAGAGTAAGTAGACTAGAGAAGAGTATATTATCAATTTAAATATAGAGGAGAGTATATTCTAAATTTCTGACTAGCGAGAGGATAGTAGGAGGGTATATGATCAATTTCCTCAGCCAAGAATGATGAGGTGTGATGCAAACATTTGGGTCCACCTTTATGTGGGCCCTTCCACCTCACCTAGCAAGCTGGCCGTCTCTTTTGGCCCATGTGTGAAAATATTTTATGCCTTTGTACACAAGCCTAAAATCATATAAGTTTAAACTAGGTTGTCCATTTCATTTTAGTACCGACTGAAATCTGAAATGACCGGTATACGTCATTTTGGTACTCAAAATGGTATATTGTTTCGGTCAATACCAATTATCCTATTTAATTCCACTGTTATTTCGGTTAATACTATTCATATCGGTTAAAATTGCATGTTTAACTCCGTTTGAGATATGAGTTGTATAGCACTTAAATTAAGCAATGGATTTTATTATATTTAAGTCGTGAACTATATATTCATATATGTCATTTAATTCAATTGATATGCTTTTTTAAAATAAATATATTATATAAAAAAATTTATTATTTTATTAAACCTTCTAATTGTATATCAGGATTTTTAAATAAATATTGTTCTTTTCTATAGCAGTTGTAACACAAGTTATCTAGTTTAGATATTAGCTCAGTCAAGAGTGCGTCGAGCTCAACAAGTAGGGATGTTAATTCTACTCGTATACCGTTGGTAAAAACCTATTAGATCGTGTATGTTATCAATTTTATACCCGTGGGTACGTTATCGAGACAAAACTTGTACCTGACGGGTAAACGTGTATGGGTATGGATATTGACTACACGTATCCGCTTCATTCGTTTATCCATTTAACATGAGTATATAAACAAAACCCTAGTTCTCACCCTCTCCCTCCAAAGTCCACCCACACCCTCTCTCTTTAGCCGCCACCTCTACCCCTCCCTCACGCGTCGTCCCTCCCCACTACGTCGCCCTCCTGCGTGGACGTGTCGGCCCCCGCACCACCCCGCTCGCACTGCCCCCACACGCCATCCCCACCGTATCCCCCATCAGCCTCACGGTGGCCTATGTACTCGCGCCGCCCTACCTGCGCTAGTCTTGTCACTATCTTCCACGTTGATCCCACACAGATCTGACGAGTAAATGGTTATATCCACGGGTGATAGGTATGGATACGAGTTTTTACTCGTCGCAGTTAACAGTTAACGAGTACAGGTCAACAAGTAACAACCTTTGACAAGAAAAAAATGGCAGCACCAACCGGAGGTCGGGACGTACGGCGTGCGCCTACAGAAGCAAGCACCCTGTCGGCAATTAACAAGATGAATCAACTACACTTGATCCGATGTTTAGCTAGGCACCAATTTGAAATTTATTCACTTGTGCCCATTTTTTATTTGCAGTAACATGCATGGGGTTAACAAAACTGTACTTTCCAACATGATAAACACGGTTTTCAGACTAATCTATCAGCGGTTAGCGGTGAAGCTTGATTAAACCTGCATGCCCCACAACAGCGGCGGGATCACGCTGTTCAGTTTAACGCTCGACAGGGGCTTGCTCCACACCGTATTCGTCTTCGAGATGACTCTGTTCTGCTGCTATGGATTCTGAGCTAAGTTGCCGTTCTCTCTTAAGTCATGCTAAATCCATCATGGCAATTGTACTACTCGTGTGGCTGCATCGATTCCAGATTGTAAGTGTGTATGAGATTATTATGAGCTACTCGGTTTGTTTCAGCAACTGTACGCATCGATGTACTGTCCAAATTATAATTCAGTATTTCAGTCAGCTGATTGTTCTCGAGTGGAGTATTTAGTAATCATCTCCCATTGCTGAACTTTTGGTGCAAATGTAAGTTCAGGTTACATTCGGTATTCTGAATTCTGCACCTGCTGCCTTGACCGTTCGATTTGGCTAATTGTGGCAGCTGAGGTCCAGGTTAGTAGCAGGCCCATATCTGGTCATGTACGAGGTGTGTGACTACACACGATCCGTAAATCATATGACTCTTAGTTATGTCAAATAATAAATACCATATTATAGTCATGATCATTTAGTAATGTCTTATCATCTAATACTCCCGGTATACTTTTTAAATAAGCTTCGATTGTTTTATTGAGTTGTTCAGTAATATAAAGCGTCTAACATTTGACGTTTTGTTTCCTAATCATCGTAGCTAATCATTTTACAATGGCCATGATATATCTTTTTAAATCTGGTCTCGCCGTATTGCCATAGAATTTTTGGGATGACGCTGGTTAGTAGCAGCTAGCAGACATAGAGCTAAGAGACTTTGAAACGATGACGAGTTGACAACTTCGTTGACGCATGCAGGCGCACCTGCCTATTGTTAGCCAGCAAGAACGACGGCCACAGCCACGGCCATGCAGCTAGCACCTAGCACGGCGCCCCCTCTCTCTCTGCTCTCCACCCTCCTCGCGACGCGCGATCACCCGCGCGCGTGGAAGAGGGCTCCTGAATCCGCTCTCTTCCCCGAGATCTCCTACTTTTCCTCCAGAGAAAGCTGCGTGCCGGTCACTGCCCCCGCGCGTGCGCGCAACGACCTCCGGGCGGCAGCACCACCGTAGGCGCACCCGCTCTCTTCCCCGCGGTCTCCTACTTTTCCTCC
>KE372949.1:118731-148564 GCA_000418225.1 Zizania latifolia | reverse complement strand
TCCTCCCTTGGATTATTGAGCAAAGCTAAATGGTTTATGTGATTGGGCCTAGTCTTTGGGTGTAAGGCTGAGAGTAACCTTCAAATACACTGCACATACCCTAAGTCACAAAAATCTAAATAAGCTACATCAGAACTTTTGATCAGTAGCTAACACTCCCCTCAAGATAGCCAAGATACGCCCAATTCCATATACCACCAACCCATGTATTCCCAGGCATTGTTGAACAATTTTTTAAGTGTATAGACTATAGACAAACAGCATATGCACAGTCCAATATCTTATATTTGCATGATACGAAAGCATACTTGATTTGGGATAAAGAAAATAAGCAAATGTCAATATTACCTTTTGAATCACTCGGCATCCATACATCTGAAGGCTCAAAGTTAAAACATGACCAACAAGCTTAGTGGCGAGATCCCTCCTTTGTTCAGGAGTTCCATGTTCAAAGAACTGCAGAGATTACATGCCATTTTATCATAAAATTCACAGTTGCTACTGGTTACGAGGCATAGTTATGTGAGACGAAATGGCTAGCCACAACATGCAACACATGGTCGTTTTACTATTTTAGTATGTTACCATAGATAATAAGCATGGCAGATTCACTCTTACAGCAGCATACCTTTTGGATCACATAATTCCCAAACACATCAGTCATTAATGACGAAGCATGGGGAAGAACTTCTGCAAATACAGATGCCTTCTCTTCAGCAGTGCAGTTCTCCAACTTCTGCTGGATGAATCGGCTACCATGTTGGTCAGCACTGAGGTCAAGAATACATCAGGAATTAGTGTCAACTTGTATTTGAGTAGAAATATATAGACAGAACAAAAAAAGCACCTCACGACTAACCTGTATTCTACTATACGACCTGCAATATCAGATAGCTCAACCCTACGAGCCCTGTTAGATTTGAGTTCTTCCAGGAAAGAGCATGCCTTCGGTTCATCAAATTTCTCCCTTTCTCGCTGCCCTTGAATACCAGAATTAGCAGTCATATTTCTTGAGGGGGTCTGAAACCTCACAGAATCATTTCTCCTGCCAGGAGAAAATATACCAGGGAAAGGCTGTCCCTGAAACACTGGGCTTGTTGGGTAAGTCATTGGTGCTTCAACATAGGGTGACATGTCTTGATAATTTGGAGCGGTCCCTCCTCTTATAGCTGCAGGAGTATAAACTCCAGTTCTTTGAAGTTGAAGCCTCTGATCAGATGGATATGTAGCTTGAGGTAATACCTTTTGTGGATCAAAACTATCAGCAGGATTTCCAACAACATTAACCCTTGGACCCATTGTACTGTATTGATTTACGCCAGCATATTGATCTAAAGGATGCTGAAAGAACTGAAAAAAGTTTGGGTCAGGAATGGATGGCTGCACAGCAACCCCAAGTTGCTGCCCATACATTTTATATGGCTGCACAAATTCTGTTCCTGCAGTAAGATTCCCTGTTGAAGGAAAACAAGATGGCCTACCACTAAAGCTTGGAGTAATAGGGCTGTCAACAGGTGTACCAACAGAACCCTGGGGAGCATAGCTAGGCATAACAGGTGGTAAAACTGAACCACTCAAAGCATATCCAGTAGTTCCAAACGGAGTTGGCAATACACTAGCCAGATGCAAATTCTGATAATAATGGCTTCCAAAAGAATTCGGTGTATAAAAAGGTGTTGTCATACCAGGCGGTGGTAAAAATTGCTGCATGTCACCAGTTGATAATTTTAGTTGATTATGCAACATGTTGTCAACAAAAGGAAAATGGGGGAGATGTGTTCCTTGTGGAATCATTTGAAAAGGATCGCCCTGGACTAAAGGTGAGGGACCATACTGTTGCATGACATTTTCCTGCCACTGCTGCTTGACATGTGATGCATTATGGCTATCCAAACTTAATCTCAGATTCTTCATATTAGAGTTCACAGTACCTAGTTCAGTAAGAACCGAACCACTGCCGGGCACATCATTCCCAAACTTTATGTCAATGCTTGAGTTTTCCTGCCAAGAAATGTGCATACTTGTATTGCTATCAGGACATGATGAACTGGGAACAGGTGTAGATGAAATATCATTGCTAAGTGTACTTCTCACTGTGCTGGTCACAGGAACAGGTGTCCATGAATTCAACCCAGATGTCTTGACAGTATCAAGTGAAAAATTCTTTGATGAGTTAATGTCAGAATGGTCAGATATACCATCACCAGTGTTTCTACTTGATGGGTGAGAAGAAGAATTATCATACAAAGAAGCAGTGTTCTGCTGAAAACTCTCCTAGAAAGATATAAACAGATGATGAGAATATCAATTGTGATATGCTTGAAAGTAAATGAAAGCAATACTTCAAAATTCATTTGCAAGTAAATCCGGGAAAGAAATCCATAATTCATCATCAAAAGAAACAACCAAATCAGTATGGCCAAATCCCAGGTTCCATTGCAACCAGATATCATACCACTGTACACATAACTTTGCTAGGATGCATTTAGCATTGCAATGACTATGCATTTTGAAAAGTATCTCCTTTTATTTTATTTTACATTTCATATATTAACTACAACAACAACAACAAAGCCTTTCGATCCCATGCAAGTTGGGGTAGGCACATTTCATATATTAACTAATTAAAAGTTATGACCTTAGAGCCATAACAGAAAAGTATTCTACTAGAACTGATAAAGTTGTCCATGACATGAAATATTCATGTTACCAAAATCAGTAGCATCCTGTTACAGACATAACAGAGTTATTATACTATAACTGGCAAGAACTAAAGACTTTATATAAAAACTCCCCTCCATAGAGAAGGAATGCCAAATTGACCTTTAATCAGTTACGAGGAATCTTGACAATACCTTGAACAGTAGGATAGGAATTTTAAAATTGGCACAGGAAAAATCTAAAAAAAAAATTTAAGGTTGGTACTTGGTAAGGCTAGTGACTTTCAGTCTTTCAGAAAGGCAGAACAGCTGATGAAAATGCCATAAACCCATAATCATTTGCTGCCTGCTACGGAATTTTCTGTGAATTAACACTAACTGGTTTGGATGCTACAAACCCATTTAACATGTGCAGATATGCAGTACTGTATGGCAAGTTTAGAAATAGAGCACAGCAACCATCTTTAAAGATTTTAATAGCATGTTTTATGCCATACTACAATAGTAGCACTGCAGTTCATGTTCATTTATGAACTGGAAGATTTGAGGACATCGATTTTACATTTATGGTAATTTTGTAGAAGCTACGTGATTTGGCAATTTGGATGTGTTGACTTCTAGTTCTGATAACTTGTCTGCCAGATCACCCTTGTTTTGTTATGTCCCAAACATATACGCTAATATTAGAGCAATCAATTTAACCATACAATAGGAAACATTTATATTTCCTCACGAAAATAGTGTCAATTCTCCTAAAACTAAAGCTGAAAGTGTGGTCAACATTGGTACAAGAGTAAGGTAGTTCATTTGCAATTTTGGAAGGAAACTTGATGAATTAATAACATAGGAAAGCAATTATATAATTATTTTGATGTGACACATAAGGGGAGTGGGAGGGGTTTCGTCTATGAGGAGCGCTCACCGATGTGAAATCCCCAAGATTTATACCAGCAACTTGGGCATCCTCTGCTGAACTTGAATCCAACCTTGGAGACCTGTCATCCTCAGGCTCTTCTCTGTGAGTTGATAGAGTAGATCGAGGGATAAACAAGGATCCTTTGCTGCTGTCATCTTGAGAGACCACTCTCCATTCTTTAGCTTTGCCAACCCGGTTCATGAAGCGGCGGCTCTCCCTAGAAATAAGTGGTGGAGGAAGCCTCGGGTTCAAATTCACCTTGGAGCCATAATAGTCACAGTATGCTGGATCAGCACGTAGCTGCTCCTCAGACTTGGAACTGTCTGCCATGTTGCCCAAGTTAACCCCTAAATTGGCTTCGAAGTTCCCGCTCTGCTGACCTATGGTATGACCAAGAGCAGCAAGTGACCCTTCCATGCTAGGTGGCGCACTTCCACTGCGATTCGGGACAGACTCCCTCCAGCCCCCATAAACGCCACTGTTATTACCCACAAACCCCAGACTTTCTCCTGAAAGATTACCAAGCGACGAGTCAAATGCGCCAAAGTCCTTACTCCAGCTACCAGCCCCTGCTCCTCCAATCAACCGGACAACACTCTCTGTGGCCATTAATTACCCTGCAGAGATTAAAAAAGATGATTTTTCAGTGTTCATCCATTGAATACATTTAGAATTTGCAATTCCCATTTTCTTGGTTTGATAATGAAAAAGATAACACGATTAGCGTGGTGCAAGCAAATAAATTCTCAATTTAACTTCTTCAATAGGGTAAGTGCATAATGATATGATACAAAAACAAGTACAAGAGGGCTAACAATGATGCTAGTTAGGTCGATAGTGCTAGCATAAGCGCAAAGCTCCCCAGCTTCAGGCTCAGGACCTCCCAAAGATGGAAATGAGGCAGTAAAATCCGCACTTCGTCGAATTGGACGATCATCAAAATTCCAAATGTTAAATCAAAGTAGCATACTAGCATCATAGTCAATAGGTTACAAGTTGGCCCTCCAGGCAGGGGCGGACCTAACGCGGGGCATGTCTCATGGGGGGTTTAGCGCTGCACCACGCAAGAATCAAAGAAAGGGAATCGGGGCGAAACTGGAAGGGTTAATTGGAAGGAAATGAATCAATCATGTCCGAATGGATCTCCAATCTACGCCACGCGTGCTCATGAAGTGGCGCGGGAGGAGGAAGAGGGGGAGCGAGAGAGGGCTACAGGCCTACGAGAGGAGAACGATTACCCACCTTAAATTCGAATCGAACCGAAACGGACGCCCGCAGAACGAGGCCGGCCGCGTCGCTCCTGGCTCCGGACCTGCTCGCCGGCCGTGCGCTTGACGAGAGCCCGCACAGGGAAGAAGAAGAAGAACAAGGCCAGAGCGGGGTTCAGGAAGAAGAGGAGACACAGTCCACACCGTGCCGTGCCTCCGGACTGCTCGCCGCGCGACGGGGGCGGCGGAGAAGGTTGGCTGTGCTGCCGCCGTTAACACGGAGGAGGTGAGAGACGAGGAGAGCGGAGAGCACTAGAGGTGGGCTGGGCGAAGGAGAGGGATGGCGGCGCCGGGCCTTAAGCGGCGGTGTGCTCTCCGATGGCAAAGAAGTAAATTTGGCATCTTTTTCCTCACTTTTTTACTCCTTAAAACAAGAAAATTTAGAATACACCCTGATGAAATCTAGAATTTATCCTCCAGTGTCTAATTCAGAATGCTCTTCTTTAATGTGCTTTTATCAAAAAAATACCCCTTTATACATTTTATTACAAGTTTTATACACCACTATATATTATACTATATTTTAGTCTCTAAATAACTATTTTACCCCTCTATACAAAGTGGTTTTCATGCTGAGTAATTGAAACGCTTCTTTTTTCTCTGTAACAGAGGCCAAGTCGAGGGTGGCACGGCTAGAGAGGCCAGGGCAAGGACGGCGTCGTCGGCACGCGGCCAGGGCGAGGGCGAGGGCTAGGGTGCGCGACGGCCAGGGTGAGGGAGAGGGCGTGCTGCCAAGGCGAGGACGAGGACGCGTGGCCGCCACAGCGACGACGAGAGCGCGCAGCCAGGGCGAGGCAGCACGCGCCCAGGGGTGACTGGTGAGGGCGGCATGCGGCCAGCTCCATCGACGATGCACGTACGGAGATCGGCCAACTCTAGGTTTGCTCCAGCTCCAATGATGCGTACTTCCCATTTGATAGGGGTAAATAGGTCATTTCAAGTGATGAAATGTATAGAATACAAGAGAATATAATGAAAATGTATAAAAAGGGTATTTTCTAAAGAAAACACACTAAAGGAGACATATAATCAATTAGGAACTAAAGAATGACAGATCATAGATTATTATGGCATATTTTGAATTTTCTCCTTAAAAAATTACTTCTACCATTTCAATTTTATCAAAAAAATATATTTTTATCTATTTATTTACGCTTGGTTTATAAATTTAAAAGTTTTGTTTATCTCAAAAGTAAAATCATCGTGGGTTGGAATGAATAATTTTTAAATAAAGTATGTAGCAATAGATTTTACAAAACCTAATCTTTTTAATTTTCCGTGAAACTGAATCTGTTTTAACAATCAATAAAATTTACAAAACTGAATCTTTTTTAATTTTTCTACGAAACTGCGAAGCTGAATGTGTTGCGTCAAAACCATATCGATTAGTGCAACTTTATACATATATACATATACATATACATATACATATACATATACATATACATATATATATATATATATATATATATCTCGAGAAACTAAGAAAACTGCAACTTTGTTAAACATTCAGATAGCTCGGCATATCAGGATTTACTATGTGTAGTTTTTTTTTTCTGAAAATCGGTTGAGATTAAGATTGTCAGACTAGTTGAATATATATTAAATTTAATAATTTTTATGCGTTGGTTACGTGGTGATCCTAGCAAAAATGTTTCTCTTAACAATGGTGGTTGACCATCTCCGGTGTTGCTGTTAATTAGACGCATACTCTTTGCAGGGAAATTGCTTGACTTGTTCTTGAGAAGTGACCATCTTACAATGTTTTCAACGGTGCTAACTGATAGTAATTTACAGGTACGATTGGTTGAGCTTTTCTTATAATCTCTTATTAGTTAGAAAGTTGAAAACTAAATGAAACAAGTATAAGTTGAAACTATATTTTCCAACTGCAATATTTTTTACTAGTACAAAAGTGAAAGGTGTACATCTGTAAACTTTATGATTTACATTGTTTAATTTCTTTGTTAATTTATATAAACTTATTATATTCATTGTTAATCGTGTTGAATCATCGTTTTCTGTTGGTTGACTTTGTGATATCGTTCTACTGCAGACACATCCACAGAATTTTTATATCTTATAGCCCGCATCAGTTTTTTTTAAAGCTCGTAACTCACACTTTTTTAACATCTATCACTCAAACAAGCAACCCATACATTTCATTGAGCTTAACACCACTGTTCCTAACAAAAATCAACTAGACAACCCAAACTCCTCCCTAGGAAAAACACTGACCAGTACTCCCTTTAATTACCTGTTAACCTCATACTTACATGCAAAAATAATATCAGAAGTTTCCTCTCGGACAGAAGAATCAGACCAAGAACATCATCATTAGGGTAGCTAAATTCTGTAACTACTGCTCCTCAAATCAATAATCACCCGTTACAATACGCAGCCTTGTAAATTATATTTTCAATTAGAAGACTTCATGTGTAACTGCAGACTATAGCAGAAAGCATAGGCATTTTGGGTCAGTCTATGACACGTGGCGCCCACATGTCATCCACCTGTTTCAGCATCTCCTAATGTTGTGGTCGTGGCAAGGTCTCATCTTTCCCGCGTTCTGGCGCGCCCACGGCAACCGCCGACGCCAACGCGTCGTAGCTGTCTGCCGATGCGGCGGAGAACTCGGCCATGGTGCCGGTCACCGCGGCCATGCCAGCGCAGAGGACGCGCCCGGCCATGCCCTCCATGCCCGTGGCCACGCCCGAGCACACTGACCCGACGCCGGCGACGAAGAAATCCAGCCCGTCCATCACCCGCGCCTCCGACACCTCGTCGACCACGTTCGCCCACTCCATGCACACCAAGAACGCCAGCGGCAGCGCGGCGTGGTGTGGCGCCCCGCCGCCCCCGATGCCGAGGCAGCGGCGCGCCCACGCCGCCAGAGCGCGCGCGTAGGCGCGCTGCGCCGACAGCCAAGTCTCCAGGGCTCCACGCCAATATCGGATCTCGCACTCGAGCGCCACGGCGGCCGGAGGAGGCGTCGCTGCGTCCGGGGCGGCCGTGGGATGGTGCTGGAGGAACAGAAGCTTGGCGTCGTCAATAGTACGCTTCTGAGCTTTGTGGCGTTCAGCCATGGCCCGCCACATCCGTGACAATCTGCAGAATGCAAACAAAGTCCCAATGTTCAAGTTCAATGCAAAAAAGTTCTTCTTTTTCATGTATTGAGTCGCTGGCTTGCTGCATTTGCCATTTCTGAGAGCTCAAGTTCAACTTTTGATGAACCCCACACAATCTGCATATGCTAAAACAGTAAAAAGAGAAGGCTAAGTTTCGGCTAAACAGTGATGATGGGAAAAGATGGCTTGTGTACCCGACTAAGACAATAGGATTAACATGTCACCCTTTTTGTTGCATCTGCTTATGTTTCTGCTTAATTATGTCTGTACGATTTTAGCATGCTCATGGAAAAGGCAACTCCTTCGAATTCTAATTGTTTTTGCAGAAACAAGCACAGTTGATCTTGACAACATAAGGATGTGTTAGGATTCAAGACAGATATAGTGAAATGGGATGGGATTATTTTTTTTATGGAATTATCTCATTTTTTGTTTGATTACCGGAATGAATCTATTCTATATTTTTTGTTTGATTGAAGATACTGAGAAAATAGGATGGAATACCTGTCCAGTGAACCTCACGCGTCATCCTCATAAACCCATCTCCTTCCCAACACCATGACGTGCCATCAGCCGCACAAACCCATATCCTTTCTCACCGGAGCCATGCCACGCTGCCCCGCCCTTCGCCTCTGCCCCAGCCACCATGTCACGCCACCCTCCGCCTCGACGTCTACCCTAGCCCCTGGCAACTGCGCCGCGTTGACCTCCGCCTTGGCCCTCAGACACCACGTCGTGCCACCCTCTGCCCTGACCCCCAGTCATTGTGTCGTGCCGTCTTGCCCTTCTCCTCAGCCACCATCGCAAGCTTGCCTAACCTCCGCTGTGCTTATCTGATCATCATCTCAAGCTCCCCTTGCCGCCGCCACAGCATTGTGCTCAACCCGCTGACATCGCACACTCGTTCAACTGCCATTGCTCGCAAGTGGGACTAGCTCGTCCCCTCGTTTTTTTAGGGATGAGCTCATCCCACATCTGAGAAGAATATTCTCTTTATGGACTATCCTATCTTACCTGTCTCTAAACCAAACACTCTTAAAAGTTGACTCGCTCAACCCATCTTACCTTATCCTTTTAAACAAATATATCCTAAGAGTTTGTTACAAACATGTTCTACTCTAGTTTAACTTCGAGGTAGTCAAATGTTCCGTGTGTTAAATTATTTGTGGCAGTTTCTCCCCTTCTAAACAGTAACAGGCTAACGAATCATTTGAAGAACTAGTAGATTGCGTACAGGAAACTTTTTTATAAGTTAAACTTCTCTAATTTTAATCAATTTTATAGAAAAATATATCAACAACTAGAGCATCAAATTTGACAAATTAGTTTAATTAAATTCACCATAAAATATGTCTTAGTTGTCTTATTGTTTTCTCTGAAGAAATAGTTGAATGCAAAGAAAGCTGTCACTATGCAGGGCACCGGCATGAAGAGAGGAGCTGCAGAAACGTACCCTTGGATCAACTCCATGAGCTGAGGTTGCATCTCCTCGTCTCGTAGAACTTCAATCCTCCTCGATATTGACTGAACTGTGTGTATTGACACCTTCATCCGAGTATGTAGACTTCTCAATGCTGCACGGGTCTTATCCACGGAGGAAGGTTCATCACCTTTCACATCCTGGCTCCTCAAATGTGTCAGCCTTTTCTCGTAGTCGATCCTCAATCGCTCGCCGGCCTACAAATGACAAAACAAAGCATGATTCTCACTGCTCGCTTCTACTGATCTTCTGGCACGAGTTCATGGTGGAGACTGTACCTTCACTTCTTTGTAAAGCTTCTTCTCCCACGTATGCAATCTATCTAGAGTGGAGTGATGGCTTCCAGATGTTGCACTGCAAGATTCTTCAGAGTAACAGCTGCATGTCTCATTGCCATGGAGATCATGTGTTGAGCTCGTGGGAGCAAGAAGGAACCGGGAAGACGATGACCGGGATGATGCAGAGCGCAGGAGCGCGACTGGGTTTAGCATCTTCGCTGTCATTACGAGATTCATTAGTAAGTCCAGTGAGCTGAATCTGAAACAGTCTACGTAACTGCAGCATTAGTTTGTAAAAGTGGTACCAGAAAGATCGTGTGAGGTTGAGTGTTGAGCTCTACTTGTTGCCTCCAGCATCACTGAGATTTCGTGAGCAGCTTCGCAAATCCCCAAGAACTGGCTGTCGATATCCTTCATGGCCTCTATCAGACTTGCTGGTCCGCGGTTCAGATACACGGTGAAACCAGGTGTTTCTTCTGCATTTGCTACTTTGTTCCTCGCCAATTCTTTCTTGTGTGCCTTGATCTCAAGTTCTACCTTATTGCGCGGCTCTGGCTCAGATACTTCAATGCCTTTCGATCCAATTCCCTTCGCTTCCTGCTTGGCATTGGTCTCATTAGAAGCCATGCATCTCTCATCCGAACACTCACATTCATCGTCGTCATCAGCGTCATCGTCAACATCAGAACCGTCGTCGTCGTCGTCTTCTTCCTCCTCCTCCTCCTCCTCCTCCTCCTCCTCTTTCTTGTCCATTTGTTCATGTTCTTGGCACTCGTCATCTTCTTCTTCGAGCTCTGGGATTCCTTCCTCCTCTCGTACCCGCTGTAGCCGTGCCAATTCGTCATCGGTGACAACATTTTCATAGCTGTGATGATTCCAGAATGGGTTCCAGAAGAAGTCCCAGCGTGATGATTCTTGGTCCTGGGGTGATGGAGGTAAGTAGTTCGGAATGTCACAGGGTGCGTAGCAAGAAGACGACCTCATCGGCGACGACGACTGAGCTGCAAAGAATCTGTCCATGCCACCATAGTTATCCATGGGGTGATGTGACTCCACACGGACTGTTTCCACAGATCTTGGTTGCTCCTCAACTGAGACTGATGGGTTTGGCCCTGACCTCAAGTACTTTGAAACATGAACAGTTCTCTTCTCATGTGAACCATGAGGGAGGCCAAGCATCTCTGGCTTCTGTTGCTTCGAAGGAGAGATGAATGGGCCAAACATGAGCTCATGGTGATCATCCTCAGCAACAAGCCGCTGCAGGGCCATCGACACACGCTTCAAGGACTCGATGTAGGCGAAGTGAGACGATGCAAAGCGGCTGCGCTGCTCCAGTGCCTGCTTGATGGAGTCCCTCCTGTCCCGGCACATCTTGACAGCCTCCTCATCTTCTAACCTGGAAGCTGCGCATCCCATGTCTCCGAATCCTTGTATAGTTTCAAGAACCCGTCATGCTTGGATCAGAACTCCTCAGTTCAACGTGTGACAAAACATAGAGAATGTAACAGGCAAGTTCTAACTTCAAGAAAGTAAGGTATTTTGAGTTATTACGGCCGTGTTTGGCATGTCTGGCTACAGATCGAAAATTTTTTAGTTCTCCACGTCAAGAAATCCTTGATCTAAAGCTGTGAATAGATCGAGGATATTTAATTGAGTAATCTAGTTTTTATTTTAGACTAAAAATAAAAGTTTAAACTGTTTTATTATACTATACAAACTCTAAGTTCAGCATGAATCTCGAAGTTGAAGCTGTACCAAACAGACATATATATTGCAGAGGTTATCTAGTACCGTAAGAGAACTGATTTCTGTAGAAGAGCACATTCCAAGCTGTAGCCAACCAAGAAGATGACCTGAATCAACCCTACTGTCTGACAAGTTTCGGAGAGTTCAGAATCCGCGGAGACAATGCAAAACGATTATATGCAATCAAATTATGCAGCAAAATAGAACTTAGGAACAGGTTGTGCAAGTGCAATGGGAAGTCAACAACTTTGAAAACAGGGTTAACAAAATTGTTCAGTAACTATAGTTACCGTTCGGTTACCAACATAATGCTCGTGTTCGATACCAGCGTAACAATCGGTTTCATTTAAAATTAAAAAAATAAAAAAAATTAGAAAAAATTCCAAAAATAGTAGGTAAATTAATATGATTTATGGTAAAATTAGTTTTCAAAAATATTAAACTATCACAAAGTTATGAACCAAGCAAGATGAATAAAAATGCAAAATGCAAAAATAATTTATTTTTTAATATTCTTCACTCGTTATTGTTTGATTCTTCATATGCAGACCTTTTAAATTAATATCATATGTTTGATCAAACAAGATATTATTCTTGATGAGTGTTGTCTGTTAATTATTTGTTCTAAGCCTATTGATCTATAAGCACTCACACTGTTGAGTAACAAGACTTATTCAGTTGATTCACGTGCACGTAAGATCTATAATTATTGGTATGTTAATTCACATACATGTAAAGTTTAGCGATTCACATGCACATAAGATACTATGCTAGTGAAACAAGAATATCTAGTAATAGTGTGGCAACCTTGTGTTGCACACACTATTAATTTAATGTTAAAGAGGATAACAATTACTCTCCGAGGTCGACAACAAATTTTAGACGCTTCCTAGGATAGTTATAGCTCTAGTTCTGACTCTACAGCGTACGACAATATCACTTATGGGTATGCTTATTGGTATTCTTATCCGTATCCTTATCTTATTATAGAAGTTACTCCTACTAGATATGTATACGAGTGGCAAGATCTTCAATTTTATTCTATGTTATATGAAGAATGGTAAATCACTGCAGCTTGGACAGAACAAAGCTAAAAGAAGTATAAAATAAACATTCTTGCTTTATGTGGCTTACAACTAATGTCTACAGATAAATACAAAGCCACTTATAACCATTGAAACTAACAATAACAAGTTAGAAATACTCAAATTTTCAATTAACCATACTGTTTTATAATTTGTATTTTATTGTAAACTTATAAAATTTATGGTATTGTAAGTTTTCTATTTATCTCGAAAAATAATTTCATGTGATTTTATAATTTTTATTTTTCACTAAAAAATTATCTGATCGGTACCACGGTAACCGAGCTCGATACCACGGTTACCACGGTAACCGAAACGCATACCACGGTAACCGAATTTGAAACTATTTCGTGAACTGATTTGAATTCAAATTGTGAAATGTAAAATTTGATCGAATTTTTTCGGTAACCATTCGATTACCACGGTAACCGCTATCTCGAGCCCGGACGGTATCCAGTCTCAAAACGGTTTTATTAACCCTGTTTGAAAATTGAAACTGATTAACTGCATCCACAAAAATTGGCAACTCACAATTTACAGATGCAAGCTGAAACCAAGTAGAGCATGAAATGGATCTACTTCTCTAAACCCCTTAAATATCTCTGCAAAAAAAAGTGGAGTGAAAGCTACAAGGCTACAGAAAGATGCTCCTTTGCAGATGAAATACCCCCACTGCAAATACGCTACACTGCACTGCACATTTGTTCGGTAGCAACAACATTCTTTTCTCCCAAAAGAGGGCTAAGAAAGCAAGAAATTGAGGAATATGGCTTGTTTGTTACGGCTCCAACTCTGAGATTTATGTTGGATCTAGGATTTATATGTTATAATAAAATAATTTTTATTTTTATTTGTAGTTCAAAATAAAAATTAAATTGTTTAACTAAATACACTCAATCTAACCATAGTTCTAGATCATAATTTTTTAGAGCTAAATTTTGACCGACTTAAAAAAATCTAAACATAGAGTTATAACAAATGGGGGCATAATCCTTGGCCCAGCAAGAAATGAAGGGCCCTACTCGACTTGCGTAATAATGGCTGAAGTAAATGGACTGGACAACAAAACTAAATTCGGTTCAGTACTCAATCTGGAGTGTAAGGACAATGCTATGAAAACCAGGAGTTCTTGTACATTGGACTTCCAAATTACACCTTTTTTCAGGGTAAACAGTACAGACAATATCATTTTTAATGCTATCCAATTAGAAATGAAATGAGGGGTTTTGGTGCTGAAGATTTAACAGTAAAACAAGTGTGTGTACATACACGCAATTATGCAGAGGTAAAAATATGTTGTAATGTAAAAATTGCAAACAAAGCCAAAATCTCAGTTGATGGTTATGTGTAATAATAAAAGTGATATCTCTTGTCTCTTGGTACATCCAAAAGAAAAAATTAAGTCTTGGACTGTCTCCTATTCTCCGACCTAATGAAGTAATGTCCAATTCTCTTGCTACCACAGACAAAGCAAATGGTGCACTCGTGAGCTTACAAACCAGCTCTAACTCTAAATATTCAGAATCCTTGCTTTCTCTAAAAAAAAGCATTCAGAATCCTTGAACTGAAACAAGGAGAGCGGAAGGTCAAAATCCTGGACCAAATATTGGAAATAGGGCAATGTATTGCCTCAAAACCAATTCTACTACCCCCTGATGAACTGAAGCACAATCCTAAGGTATATCAACAAGAGTAGGGAAAAACAGGAAATCTCATGGAAGAAAAAAGAACACAACAGCGGCAAGAACCAAGAGACATGTTAATCTCTGCTCAATTCACATCTTGCCACACTATAGAAACGAAAAAAAACGAAGTACAGAGATCAGGTGGACAAGGCTACAGGAGCACATCATTCTGAAGTGTGAAGGAAGCAAAGGCAGAGAAACTGAGACATGTAGAGGAGGAAGGAAGCCATGGACACGCACACAGACAGAAACATACATGAATACATGATACATGTTCTTGAAGCACTCAAAAGGGAGCAGAAAATTCTAAAGAGCAAAAACAGCTTCGCAAGAACCCTCCATTTCTTTCACCTCACTCCCTCTCTCAGTCTCTCTCTACTTTGGCCCCACAAAACTTCTCATCCAACCACATCAAATTGCGAACAATAAACGACACCGAAGGGAAAGGTGAAAACAAAAGGAGGGGGAAGAATGCAACCTACATGCACACATATTAAAATAAGATCAGAGGTTCAGAGCTATGCCTGGGGCTGGGAGAAGGCCTTCTCTATCCTTTTTCTCCTCCTTTGGGTGCTGTGTATGTCAGTATGTGTGTACACGAACAAGGAGTTGAAGAAGGCTTTGTGCAGAGATAGAAAGAGAGTGAGTGAGAGAGAGAGAGCGGAGGAGTGTGAGTGCTGGTGGCAAAGGAGAGAGAAGCAACAACGGTCAAAAGACTTTGGAAGGAGGAAAAATCACTTGATTGGAAGCCAGGATATTTATAAACCTAGGACTTAAGGCTAAAAATATCCGTGACAATGCGCACGTCAAAATATGACAAAATATAACGTAAACAATAAAACTCAATTAAAAAGTAGCAATCTATTGCATTAATGATTAGCATACCGATTAGTGGATTAGATATTCATAGAATTTTAGCTTTACTAATCGCTACCTATCAATCAACAATTGGTACGGATCCTGAAGCAGAGTCGAAGACTAAACAAATACATTGCATATATAAGTGTTGCAAAATGTAAAAATTTAATTTCTTATGTGTATTACAAAACAAAACACGTAACTCTAACGATAGATAATTTATGTTTTCGTGTTCTCGTAGAGTGATAATATTCTATGATCTATTAAAAGCCTGAGGAGAAGATTCATGCCAGAGAATTGGAAATAAGCAATTTGCAAGCAAAATCAAAGTTAATATTGTTTTTCTTTTCTAAGAAATATTAACCCAACTTGCGTCTCATATATTGCTTGCTAATGTTTGTTTTGTTTATAATGCACAGGAGACTGAAGAAGCTGAACTCAAAATGCTTAGAAAGAGTTTGAATTTCAAGGCAACACCAATGCACAGCTTCTACCAGGAATCAACATCTCCAAAGGTTGCCTTGAAAAAGGTAATCAAAGACCATGACTAAAGACTAGTAATCCATGAATTTTATGGGCTACTTAGGCTGTGTTTAGTTTAGCTTTTCCAACCAGCTTCTTAGTCGAGAAGCTAAAAGCTGAACCAAACAAATCTAAAGACAAACCAGCTTCTTCAAAGAGCATTGCTTGTTAATTCATTAGTCAATGTCATGTGGGGCAAGCACTATCAGCGCCGGGACCACGCAAGAGACGCGGCCGGGGCGTGCGCGGCAAGCTAGGCCGCAGCCAAGACCTAGGCCCAAGTGAAACATGGCATGGATCTTTAAGGCTTGCCAGATTAGTAATAGTATCTAATCTACCCAAAATTAGCTATTTCCATATCTTTAGATCTCTTATTTAGTTATTTTCATAATTGAGTCCAAATAGGACTTGGGGTTCTCCCCTATATATGTACCAGCAAATCAGATTGAATAAAGCAAGCAATATCAATCCAATCTCTAATCTATCCCCTCTCTCTCTAGTCTCCCCCGTTCACCATTGCACGGCAAGGGGGCTCTCCCCATGCCGGCACCAACCACGGCTATGAACTACATAGAAGGGGTCCAGCTACCCTGAACTCCGACGCCCTTGACAACTTGGTATCAGATTCTAGAAGATCATCGGCTTCTTCCACCGCGCCTCCCTCATCAGCATTGCCGATAATTTTGGAGCTGCCTACCATGTCAACTTCTACTTTGGCTGATCTCGCGGCCCTCATCTAGACCCTGGCCAAGTCAATTCAGGCTCTCCAGGTCACCGTCGAAGGGAACGCCACCACTAGCTGGCTGCTGGAGGCATAGCGTCCTGCTTCGTTGGCCCCAGGCACTAGCGAGCACCACAACGACTGGCCTCCCTGGTTCCAGAAGATGGACTTCAGCAAGTTCGATGGCAAATCGGATCCTCTCGCCTTTATTAATCGCTGTGAATCGTATTTTTATCAACAGCGAATCACAGAGGAGGAGAAGGTATGGATGGCATCGTATAACCTAGAAGTCGGCGCGTAGATATGGTTTATACAAGTCCAACAGGACGAGGGTACACCGTCATGGCGTCGCTTCACCGAGCTTCTCCATCTTTGTTTTGGCCTGCCCCTGCGCTCTAACCCCCTCGGCGAACTCATGGTCTGCAAGCGCACCGGCTCCATCGTCAACTACCAAGACCATTTTGAGGCTCTCCTTCCACGGGCGGGTATCCTCACCAAAGAGCAACAGGTGTAGATCTTCACTGCTGGCCTACAACCTTCGCTCAGCCTCGACGTCGATATCCACAACCCACAGTCCCTTGCCTTCGCCATGAGTCTCGCCCACAAGCTGGAGCTCCACGACCAGTGCGCCGCCGCCATGACCCCCGCACCAGCGCCGCCGAGACACCAAAACTGTGGCCTGCTTCCGACGCCACCAGCGCGCCTAGCGTTATCGTCGCCTTCGCCACCAACCTTGATGACAACAATGGTCTCAGTGGAAGGACGGCCAGTGAAGCGTCTCTCCCAGGCCGCCGTCTCGACGTCTGCTTCAACTGTAACGAGAAATTTGGCCACGGCCACAATCAGGTCTGCCAGCGCATCTTCCTCCTCGACTTGGCCATCGACGATGACGATGACAACCCCGAGCCAACCGACCACATAGACGGTGTCCGTACGAGCGAGACGATGCAAGTACGTCTGTAGATGGGTGGTGTCTCACTACTTGCCCTCCTCGACTCCGGCTCCACCCATAATTTCATCTCCGAGGAGGCAGCTGGCCGGACCACCCTCCATTTACTTCCTCAAGGCAAGATGCTGGTCACGGTGGCCAACAATGAGCGTGTGCCATGTCTAGGCATGTATCGCAACACCGTTTTCAGGATCGGTGATGAAGCTTTCCAAGCGGATTTCTGCGCGCTTCCCCTGGCCAGCAACGATGTGGTGCTGGAAACACAGTGGCTGGCGTCCCTCAGCCTGATCACCTGGGATTTTAGTGCCCTCACCATGTCCTTTTTGCGCAGGGATCATAGAGTCTGCTGGCGCGGCATCGCTGGTCCGACCAGTCCGAGCCTACAGGCTTGTTCGGGTAACGAGCTTCTAATTGCTGTACTCGAGGAGTTTGCCACCATCTTCGCCGAACCGCAAGGGATGCTGCCACCCCGCTCTAGGGATCACTACATCAATTTGATCCTAGGGTCGGCGCCGGTAGCCGTACGGCTGTATCGCTACCTCGCCTCCCACAAAGACGAGTTGGAGCGTCAGTGCTCCACCATGCTGTCCTAGGGGTTGATCCACCGCACCACCTTGGTGTTCTCATCTCCAGTTTTGCTGGTCAAGAAGGAGGATGGTACATGGCGCTTCTGCATCGACTACCGCACCCTTAACACCATCACCAGCAAGGACGCTTTCCCTATTCCGGTGGTCGATGAACTCCTCGATGAATTACATGGCGCTTGCTTCTTCACGAAGCTGGACCTGCGCTCGGGCTACCACTAGGTCCGCATGAACCCCGCTGACGTGGACAAGATGGCGCTTCGGACACACGACGGCCTCTACAAGTTCCTGGTCATGCCGTTCAGGCTATGCAATGCCTTGACCACTTTCCAAGCACTCATGAACGATGTGCTCTGACTGTTCCTCCGCCGCTTCGTGCCTGTCTTCTTCGATGACATTTTGATCTTCAGCGACTCGTGGGCAAAACACCTTCGCCATGTCCGTATAGCGCTCTCTGTGCTCCAGCAACATCAACTCTTTATCAAGCGATCCAAGTGCGTATTCGGCGTCGCCTCCATCGCCTACCTCGGCCACATCATCTCCTCAGTAGGCGTGGCAATGGACCCGACCAAGGTTCATGCCATCTCCGACTGGCCCCAACTGCATTCGGCGTGCGTGGTTCGTAGATTTCTGGGCCTCGCCGGCTACTACCGCAAATTCATCAAGGACTATAGCACGATCGCAGCACCCCTGATGGCCCTCCTACGAAAGGACGGCTTCCTCTGGACTGAGGTGGCCACGAGCATGTTCCAAGCACTAAATATGGCCATCACCACCGCACTGGTACTCACCATGCTGGACTTCTCACAACAGTTCATTGTCAAGTACGACGCCTCTTCACATGTCTTTGGGGCTGTCCTGCTGCAAGGACAGCATCCCATCGCTTTCTTTAGTCGGCCGGCGGCACCCCACCACCAATCCCTGGTGGCATATGAGAGAGAGTTGATCGGTCTCGTGCATGCAATTCGTCACTGGAGGCCATATCTCTAGGGCTGACAATTCCTAGTATGGACTGATCATTTTAGCCTCAAGTTTTTGTTGGATCAGCGCTTGGTCACGATTCCGTAGCATCACTAGGTGGGGAAGCTTCTCGGTTTTGACTTCTCTGTCGAGTATAAGACGGGCAGCTCCAATACGGTGGCCAATGCGCTCTCACACCGCGACACGGAGGAGGCCTCACTTCTCGCCATCTCAGGGCCCCGTTTCGACTTCATCGATTGCCTTCGACGTGCCCATGACACTGAGCCAGCGCTAGTGACCCTGGGGGATGAGCTGGCGGCTGATTGGCGTGCTGTCCCCTGGTCCCTCATCGATGGCATGGTGGCTTTCGACGGACGCCTTTACATTCCACCGGCCTCACCATTACTCCACAAGCTGCTGACCGCGGTACATGATGATGGCCATGAAGGAGTACAACTCACTCTCCATCGACTGCGCCGTGACTTCCACTCGCTGAACCTTCACACGGTGGTCCAAGACACATCCGCGCCCGTGCGACGTGCCAGGGAAACAAGTCGGAGCACCTACACCCGGCGGGACTGCTCATGCCACTACCCATGCCTACATCGGTGTGGACCGATATCGGGCTCGACTTCATTGAAGCTCTACCACGTGTGGGCGGAAAATCGGTCATCCTCACGGTGGTTGATCGGTTCAGTAAGTACTGCCACTTTATTCCGCTAGCTCACCCATATTTGGCAGAATCGGTGGCACATGCTTTCTTCGCCGAGATTGTGCGCCTCCATGGAGTGCCCCAGTCCATGGTCTCGGACAGGGACCCAGTGTTCACTTCCATCTTTTGGCGAGAGCTCATGCATCTGACGGGTGCAAAACTACACATGACATCGGCTTTCCATCCGCAATCGGATGGCTAGATGGAGGCTGCCAACAAGGTCATTGTCATGTATCTGCGCTGCCTCACTAGAGATCGCCCCCACCAGTGGCTGCGCTGGTTGCCGTGGGCAGAATACATCTACAACACCGCCTACCAATCCACCCTCAAGGACATGCCGTTCAAGATCATCTACGGTCAGGACCCCCCTCCATCCGCTTCTATGAGCCCGGCGAGACGCGGGTGACGGCGGTGGCCAAAAGCATGGCGGACAGGGATGAATTCATCACTGACGTCCGCTATCGCCTCGAGCAGGCACAGGCAATCTACAAGTGCCACTATGACAAGAACCACCGCGAGGCCTACTATACTGTGGGTGACTGGGTGTGGCTTCACCTTTACCAACGCACCCTGGCCTCCCTCTAGGTCCCATCCAAGGGGAAGCTCAAACCTCGCTTCTATGGGCCATATCGCATCATCGAGATCATTAACGACGTTGCCTACCGCATCGAGCTTCCACCGCGCGCTCGACTCCATGACGTGTTCCATGTGGGCCTCCTAAAAAAGTTCATCGGTACTCCGCCGGCAGTGCCACCGCCTCTATCTACTACACACAACGGTGCTGTTGTACCAGAACCAGAGCGTGCTGTGTGCACCCATCTTGCCTAGGGCATTCGCTAGGTGCTTATCCACTGGAAGGGGGAACCAGAGGTGTCAGCAACCTGGGAGGACGTCGACAGCTTCATCGACCGCTACCCTTCTTTCCAGCTCGAGGACGAGCTCCCCGTCGAGGGGGGAGAGATGTCATGTGGGGCAAGCACTATCAGCACCGAGACCGCGCAAGAGACGCGGCCAGGGCGTGCGCGACAAGCTAGGCCGCAGCCTAGACCTAGGCCCAAGTCAAACATGGCATGGGTCTTTAAGGCTTGCCGGATTAGTAGTAGTATCTAATCTGCCCAAAATTAGCTATTTCCTTATCTTTAGATCCCTTATTTAGCTATTTCCATAATTGAGTCCAAATAGGACTCGGGGTTTTCCCCTATATATGTACCAGCAAATCAGATTGAATAAAGCAAGCAATATCAATTCAATCTCTAATCTATCCCCTCTCTCTCTAGTCTCCCCCGTTCACCATTGCGCGGCAAGGGGGCACTCCCCACGCCGGCACCAACCACGGCTACAAACTACGTAGCCGGAGTCCAGCTACCCTGAACTCCGACGCCCTTAACAGTCAATCACTAGATTAATTTGCCTGTAGAACACATATTACAAATTTTCCCACGTCTGATGATGCACTCCATTAGTCCAGTCCCCAGTTACTTAGGTTAATTTGTTGTTACAGTTGCATGAGTGAGGAGTACATACTTTTGATACTGTTAATTTGCTGTTACACTTTTTATAGAGTCGTCCTTTCAATAATGGATTAGAGCAAAATCATAAATACAACGTGACATTTGTCTAGAATATACTTCATTTGACATCCATATTCTTATACGATGAATATAGCACATTATTTACCTTACATTAATTCCAATACAGTTTTCTGATGGTTTTGCTTGTGTTCCTTTCACAACAGAAACTGAGTTAATTTGGTGAACAGAGTGTTGTTTACTCATGGGTCAGTGAAGAGTGGCCATGTTGGTCGATTTGGTTATACAGGAATGCTATGGTTTTTGATAAAAGAATTATATTTTTCTCTTTGCAAGTTATATACTTAATAATCTACTGGCTTCGCACCTGGGTTATTCTGCAGAAGCTAGATATGTAGGATTTAGTTATCATGGTTTGTCAACAATTAGAGCAGATGGCCAGGGAGTGTTTTACCAAAGAGCATGGGTGGCGATCTAGCTTTAGAATTGTTGACCTTTGATTTTCATATTTTTCCTCTTTTTTGTGGGTTTTCGCTATGTGCATCTTAGCTATACATAGGCTGAAAATATTCTTAGAACAACTATATCTTCTCGATATAATTGCGTAAGTTCAATAAAATCTTTCATTATCTTAAAAAATTTTAAAACGTGCTTCATACTCTTTCGACAGCAAGTTCTGAATTTTTATACCGCACTTTTCCTGTTGAAAAAACAAAACTGCAAATACTACTACAGTACTAGACATGTATTCTTTTAATCTCTAGATCAACTGACTTAATTTTTCTGCAAAGCCCTGCAAGAAAGGCTGACATGAAAATTTCTTTTAAAAACCAGGCTTGCATCTGCATGGGTTTATGATAATGTGCTTTTGTGTCTGCGACTTGCAAGAGAAAACTGTAGAAACCAGGGAATGGATCTGTTCATGCTTGTGCATATTTTCTATCTTCTGCGTGTACTGATGTATAGTAAGAGTGCCGACCAGGTGGTGCACTGCACACACAGCTCACTCACTGGCAGAAGGTCCAATGCTACTTCTGATACGGTAGCTCATGGATGCAAGAATCAAGATCCCAATGCAGTTTCTTTGTACTGTTGGAGTCCATTTTTTGTTCTCTTTTCCAAGCATACAACCTACCAAAACCACCATCTTAAAATCAAACTACTTCACTTGGATGAAAGACCGTAGAGCAGGCAAGAAAGAGATACATGGCCTCCTCTTTCAGCCTGCATCGAAGAAATGGTTAGTTGTGGCAATGGGGCGGGCAGCTCCGGATCAGATATTATCATATTCACTCCCAATATTATCATACAGGGACTTAATAAAATTTAATCTCTAAATCTTTTTACTTTTCAGTAGACTCCCGATATTATATTCTCTATATTTTACTCTTGTATCACCGACAAATAGATCCTGCTAGTCAAATCTCTCCTCTTTCTTTTTATTTTTATCTCTTGTATCACCGACAAGTGAAACTGGAGTAAATAGGGAATGAGAACCACTCTCTAGAAGTAGGGAGCATGGATGAAGATTTTAGCAATCTCTAAATATTAGAAACTAAATAAAGATGTTGTTAGAAAAATATTTTAGACTAAAAGTTATAGTAGACATCACTTGGAGATGCTGTTAGGCCCTAGCGGAAACTGCCAATGCCTTTGTCACATGATATGCTGCCACAGAGTTAACTCCTGTGCATCTAATTGGTACAAACCTAGGACTACACGGCCAAGGGACTCTTGCAGAAAAGAGATGGCACACATCTTACTCCACACATATGACTGCACCTCTTTACAGGGCAATGACAGGTACATGAAGCTCTGTATTACATATTACAGAGTTAATTCCATTAAGGTTGTTGGCAGATGCCATCACCTGTCAGTATCAAGGACTGAGAAAAGTCTCCTCAGCAAAAAGTTTCCGAATCGGCAGGGATGTAATGGTGTGACAATAGTGTGATAGTGTCAATGTGCCCCATTGCAATTATCCATGGCTGGAAAGAGGGAGAGACAAAGAGAGAGATTTGCACACTGCAAATTTTATGGCACATAAATTGCAGAGCACAGTGAACGGTCAGTTTGCTTACACACAGGCACACAAACAACATTGATGACCCCCACCATTGATGGCTGTGGCAGCAGGAATTTAGTGGCAGCCATCTGCTGTGTTCATGGACTTGTGCTCATGCTGATGCAGAACATTCGGACTTCACTTACATGGGGCCCACCAGTTAGATGATTCAGCTGAGAAACTGACTTGCTGGGGTCCACGCAGCGCTGGTTGCAAGCCGTCTTCAGAAGTTGATAGATCGATCTGTGCAGATTAGTAATGCATGGATTAATGGCAATAAGTGGTGCAATTAAACTTCGTCGTAATGTTCTGCTTACCTAGGAAATATTTCAGTAAAAATTTGGATGTTTTCTGCTTAGCAAGAAGCAAGCTTTCACTCACACAGCGTGTTCTGAAAGAAATACATCTCAGCTTATTCTAAAGTTGCATCATGGAGCTCTATGATTTTTTTTTTTGCAGAGTTAAGTGCATGGTTGCACGAGCTGGTTGGATAGAAAAGCTTGTGGAGTAGCTTGGGGCAATGAGACATCCCTGAAGAAAATTCCAGAGAATGCAATGCTCCATTGAGCAAAACTTTGTACTCAGGTGATTGAGGGTGTATTTGTTTAAGCTATATATTCTTAAAAAACTGTTATGAGTAGTAAAAAATTAGTGTGATATAAGAACTCTGCTTCTGTTTGGTACAGGTCAAACTCCAAGATCTTTCCTGATCTAAGGTTTGTATGATTTAATAAAATAGTTTAAACTTTTATTTTTAATATAAAACAAAAAATAAATTGTTCAACTAAATACTCTTAATTCATCAACAGCTTCAGTTTTAGGGTTTTTTAAACTAGCTCTAAAAAATTCTGAATAGAGCTAAAGTATAGTAAAACGCATCAGCGGCAAGGCGCGTGTAGGTGGACACAATGCACGCGAACTCATCAAACTCGGACGACCAGACTACCAGAGAGTGGCCTCGACTCATCAAACTCGGACGACCAGACTACCAGAGAGTGGCCTCGACGAGGTGGTGGCCACAAGCGAGGACGCTCGAGAGGGCAGCTACCGTGGGCATAGACCACACGTGGGGATGAAGGCGGCAAGAAGCATAGCAGTGTAAACCCTAATAAACCCTAAAGTTAATCTAGAGGATGAGCAACTTTTTACTGACAAAATCTACTGTGGATAAGTTGGGTTCAACTTTTAACTTTTTATATAAGAAGCTGATTAAAAAAGTTGAATCAAACACCTGCAAAATAGTTGAGTCACCTTCATCACTCTCGTTGCCCCAGTGTATGCTTCTTTCAGAACCGACCTGTAACTAACTGATCAACTGGTGACAGCCAGCTAAAGGATGGAGTTCAAACACAGCTTGCAACTGTGTCCAGAATTTGGATTTACCCGGTGATTTCTATTCAAACTTCCATATGTTGCTATGCTGCATAAACCTCATGCCAAACACAGGCACAAGAAATGGAGATCTAACAGCAATCTCTTTTTAGGCACCACTCTAGTATAAGCATTTCAACCTAAAGGCATTTACATATAACAAGGTGGCCAAATGGTGTCAGCTCAAGAGATAGCAGATGCCATGCCACACATTGCAGTGCTTCAGGCACTGCTGGGTCAACAAGGGAACAGGATGGGGGATCCATCACGACGAAGCTTGTTGTCGGAGAGATCTAGCTTGCTCATCTTCTCTTCACACCACAGAAGCTGCTCCTTGCTGAGCTTTGCCATCCTCAGGACCCTCGACACGACCTTGATGTCGATTAAGGCGAAGAGCAGCTGAACTTCCTCCATTGTGGCTGCCCAGGTCTTGCTCTTCCATCCTTTCTTCTTCTTGAATAGCTCTTTCACCTTCACCTCCTTCTGCAGGTTTGGAGACATGCATTAGAACGAAAGAGTCGCATCAGCACACACACACCCTTAACTATAGACGTGCAGATCTACAAAAGCATGTGAATGATTGATGGCTCAGATTGATAAAAATATATGTTGCATTAGCAAGAAGACGTTTATCACCCAATGTACCCTGTTTTGTAATGTATGCCGTAAAGAAATCTCAGAAGGCATGCAGACTCAACCCCCATGTGCAAATACCATATCCATGCAAATAGTTTCAGAGTTCTCATTTCATATAGGAAGAACATCACATGTATGTTGGGAAAATATACTATACTAGTGCACCATTGCAGAAAGATATCATATAAAACCAAGCCAATGAAAGTTAGCAATAACAAAAAAAATGGTGGTCAAATGAATAACCAGACCGTAGCTGTCATGGGTTGAACCCATGACAGAATAAACACCGTCAAAAAGATAACCGAGCGGCGTCGACTATTAGGAATGAGAGGTAGACTTAGGTTAGGGAGAAGAATATTGGAATAAGAAATTAGACTATTTCTTTATTACTTCTTAATTAAGTACAAGAGGTCCCTTTATATAGGGAGAACCAACATAATATCTAAAGAAATAATCCTTTATTATAGAAACCAATCTAATTCCTAACTAAAATCAATATCCTCATATCTAATCTTACCTTTCTTATACTCAATCTAACCTTACCTTTAAGGACCCAATCTAATCTTACTTCTTAAGAACTCAATCTAACCTAATCTAACATTACCTTTTAAAATATCAAATCCCTAATATTGCTACAGTACCTGCGAGTACTATTCATGTTACAGTACCTGCGGTACTGTTCGTGTGGGCTAGGCTAGCAGCCCTGGCCCACTATCTGTGACACTGGCAGATATGAACTAAAGATACCTAATCGAGGAGAGGTTTTTTCAGTCAATCAGCCACATATCAGAATAAGATATTACCTTATCGAGAGAAGATTGAACTTGCTGGATCGAGCTTCCAGTATGACTATGAACACTGATGAGGGCACTATTCCTTTTCTTGTCCTTTTTCAGGAAAAGACGGAAAGTAAGGATAGACTCCTCTAATAATTTGATGAGGTCAGGTGCAAATATTGATGTCTCCACCTGCTCTTCAGCATTATATTTACTGTCTGCAACTGAATAGAGGATACAAAAATGAAAAGAAAGATATTAATCAAAATAAGTATGGCATTAATTATAGCCATGTAAAAACATGTTTAGAAAACCCATTTCTCAAATGAAAGCAAAACATAAAAGAAAATTACCGTAACAAAAACATAAAGTGAAGCCATGACTTCAAAGAGGAATAATTGAGTTCATTGCACTAAGAACTTACTGCCTTGCTGGACCTGAGTAAAATCTGATGCAAAGCTTAAGGATTTTATGTACTAAGCATCGTGCATTAAACCAGTAAGATTTGGTTCAACCAACCACTTAGCTGTATCTAGGAAACATAATTTATACTTCTACCTAGTCCTGCTGCCAGTCTAGACTGAAAAATCTTGACAAGATCCTATGGAATCAATGAGGAAGTTCACAGGCATGGCTTACTGACACATCTTAAATTTGAAAAGAACGCGCTTAAAGCTTGTGTACACCATTTCAATCACAGGTTGAGTACATATTATAGAACACAACAGTATGGAACATGTGGCTCTCAATTCTAAGGCATATAGAAGGTTCAGCTGCTGCCATATTCACAAAAGTACTCAATGTCTCGAAACAGCATCAAATTAAGTGCTTTGTGTATATAGTAATTATCAACAGCACTAGAAGCCAATATTATACAATATATGCAGCAGCAAGGATCGAAAAACTGGATTTTGAAAAGTAAGGCCAGTAACTGGGCATTGGCAGTTATCACCCTAGGCTGGTCTGGCCCAGGGCGTACCTAGGGGGTAGTCCAGGTAGGCCCATGACTACCCCTGAAAATGGCCTAGCATTACCCCCCATTGGCCCAATTTTTTTATGGCCCAGGAGAGAACTCGCTACAAGCCTGCAATCCAGCTGCTAGTCTGGTAGCCTGCCTGCTCTAGACTCTGGTGCTATCCGTCTCACCGACTCGCCCCCATCCAGGACTCGTGCGCCATCCAGCTGCTGCCGCCGCCAGCGCCCAACTAGAGTGTGCCACCCACCACCACCAGGCGCCAGCGGCCAGCACCCAGGCTCTGGCCAGTACAAAAGCTACTGGTTCAAGCCGATAGGATTAGTGACCAGTGGTAACCAGCCAGGTTTCTTATTCCAACTATATACAATATACAGCTACATGTTTTAAATACCAGTGCCATTTAAATTGAAATTTACATCAGTAGCTGAAACTCACCAGCTGTCACTGATCTATACCTATACTAATTGGGCATTCTGAGGGAGCTCCCCTGCTAACTAGTAACCAAAAAGATATGCATGTTGATTAGATGAGTTGTACAATCATAGGTGTACATCATATGTGCAATTTACGTTGAGGCCAATCTATCTTTAACTTGGTGGGCTCTTTCTAAAGTCCATCTATTTTATTATATCTCTAACCAAATACAACTTATCTTTAACTGTAGTGTGGTATTGTAGCAACACGTGAACAGTACAAGGTACTGTAGCAATAGGCCCATATGGCAAGTTAGGTGATTTAGGATGGAGATATAGTTATTTTGGTATTACATCTATTAGTTAGTATTAGTTAGGAAGATATTTGATTTTAGTTAGGAATTAGATATAGAGATTAGATTGGTTTTCATAATAGCGGGGATTATTTCCTTATATATCAAGTTAGTCCTCGCTATATAAAGGGATCTCACATACTCAATTGAGAAGCAATAAAGAATTAGTTTAATCTCTCCCAATGTTATCATCCCAGTCTAAAGTCCTCTCATCCTTAGCAGCCGACGTCGTCCGGCTATCCTCTCGACGGTGTTTATCCTGTCATGAATCAGGTTCATGACATTGATATTTATTAATTATAAATTTCGTAAATATTTAATCATAAAAGAGGCTATAATTGAGACTCCAAACCAAGTATAACTCAGTTTTTTATTAACTAAAAAATCGGAATTATTAAATCATGAAAATAAATACAGACAACTCGGTATTTATTACTTGCTATTTTCAGAATTATTAAGTCATGAAAATAATATAATTGAGATTCCAAACTGAGTACAACCCAATATTTATTAATTATGAATTTCGTAATAATTAATAAGAGGCCATGCAACACACAAGTTGACAACTAGTATCTTGAATGCAACGATGAATGGAGACATGTTTTAAACATAAGTGCCATTTGAACCAGAAACTGAGAAACTATTATCTGGCATAGCAGCTGTTACTGAAATCTTGACTGTACAAACAAATGCACAATATATCAGTTTTAGATCATAGACTTATCTCGAGTTGAACATCTAAGGCTGCAAACTCTGAACTGTTATCTAGACTCATTGTTCCAAAGGAGGCCTAACTCTCCAACATTATTGTCAATACCTTCAATGTTTGAATCATGGATGCATCTTAGCACTACAGTTTATCATCTATGTCAGCGCACAGCCCTCTCTAGAACTCTCTCAACCTCAGCACTCTCTCTCGCGCTCACTGTTTCTAGTCCGGCAAGAACACGGTGCACTCTCACAGCTTTCACTTGCACAGCCTGGGAACAAAGCTTGTACACAGGGAGGAAGAAAGTCTGCAAGGTATTTTGGTGCCGTACTCTACAATGAGCAGCAGGCTGTTTTCTATATTCAAAACACCAATTCAAGGCACTGTGATTACAAAGTTAAGAGCTGATAACAGCTAGATACTAATGCACATAAAGCACTGCTAACAGCCGGGTACTAATGCACATAAAGCACTGCTAACAGCCGGCAGTTTCTGCATGACACACTAAACAGCATTGAAAAACAGAATCAGCACTAAACTGCCTTGAACACAATTATGAATGGCTAACAGACTTATTCAAGCAGCAAAATGCAACGGGCAGAATGGCTTCAAGATTTATTCATGACAAACTCCCCCTAATTCTTGTCGCCATTGTTCTTGAGCTCGATGACGCCGATTCTTTGACGAAGTTCTTGGAATCAAACTCGACCGAGCGGTTTAGTGAGGATGTCCGCCAGCTGCTCCTCTGTACGAACAAACTCCAGCAATATCTTCTCATCCTCAATACAATCCTAGATGAAATGATACTTAGTATCGATGTACTTACTCCGGTCATGGAAGATAGGATTTTTCAACATTGCAATGGCAGACTTGTTGTCCACCTTGATACCTACCGCTCCAGGCTTCACATCGAATAGATCGCCGAGGAGCCGAGCAAGCCAGATAGCTTGACATGCGGCAGCTGCAGCAGCAATGTATTCCGCCTCGCAAGACGATAGTACCACCACCTTCTGCTTGGCTGATTGCCAAGTGATTGGGCTGCTGCCGAAGAAGAACAAGACTCCACTTGTACTCCGCCGCGTGTCGAGGTCGCCGGCCATGTCGCTGTCACTGGAGCCTAGCAGACTAGGCTAGCCATCCACCTTCTTGGCATAGTGGACGCCATGAATCCGTGTCCCTGCAATATACCGAAGTATATGCTTGACGGCAGCTCAGTGATCCTCATGTGGCTCCTCCATGAACCGGCTCAAGTATCCCACAGAATACGCGAGGTCTAGCCGAGTGTTCACCAAGTAGCGGAGTCCTCCGATGATGCTGTGTACTCCGTTGCGTCCACCAACGGAGCTTCACTTTGCTTGCTAAGCTTCAACCGCGCCTCCATCGGTGTGAGACAAGGATTGCAATCCTTCATCCCACTCTTCTCAAGCAACTTTTCTGCATAAGCTGCTTGTCC
>KE372949.1:86987-96992 GCA_000418225.1 Zizania latifolia | reverse complement strand
GGTTCGGTTCCTTGTAAGCACACTTGGACATTTAGCCAGCTGCAGATTGATGCCCATATAACAAAATTATTTTCATTACAGGCTTCTGCTTTGCTGGCTATCCCTGTCTATGTTATATACAGGCTTCTAAAAGAAGCATTCTGGTTAGTTTGTGTTTAAATACCAATTTGAATAGTTACTGCTGTGATCTCATGATGAACTGATGTTATCTGTCATTGGCTCATTGCTTCGAAAAACCATTTGTTTACGCAGCACTAAAAAACCGAAGCGATCCCCTCATAGTTGTAATGCAAACCATGGCCATAGGAGACACAAGCGCCGACACGCTGATAAGTAGACAATTGTCGGCTACCTTTGGGTTCATAATATATGTTTTATATTGTAATTCATTTGATTTTTTTAAAGTCAATTTTTAAAGCTTTGACCAAGTTTAAATTAAAGTATGTTAACATTTACAATATCAAATAAATACACTATTAATGAAACTAATTTAATGTTTTAATTGTTGATATATTTTTTTATAAATTAGTTAAAGTCAGCGGCGAATCTAGAGCAAAATAAAGAATGTGTGAAATTGGACTGATATTAATAAATTTTTTAACTAAGCCGTTGGTTGGACCGTGAGAGGTGCACTAATTAGAAGATGGTATATACATGATCAAAATATAGAGGTAATAGCTAAATTTTTTGAGAGGGTGCATTTGCACCCACACTCATGGGCTTAAATTTGAACAAGTTTGGTATTGAAAAAATCAAACGGGAGTGCTATTTTTCTACGAGAGCCTTCGCACACTCTTGCTGAATTTTCTGTTGATGTATTTTGAGTACCGTGCAGATCATGAAGCGGAATGAGCAATGCTGGAAGGATATATTTGGGTCAAGGTTAATAAAACTGTTTGGTAACCATGGTTATTGTTTGGTTACCGACGTACAGCTCACGCTCGGTACCAGAGTACTGATCGGTTTCATTTGAAATTTAAATTTAAAAATAAAAAAAATGAAAAAAATTGGAAAATTTTTCTAAAATAGTAGGTAAATTAATATGATTTATGGTGAAATTAGTTTTCAAAAATATTGAACCATCACAAAATTATGAACCAAATAAGATGAACAAAAATACAAAATGCAAAAATAATGTTTGATCAAATAAAATATCATTCTTGATAAGTGTTTCCTGTTAATTATTTGTTCCAAGCCTATTAATCCATAAGCACAAGACTTATTCTATTGATTCACGTGTACGTAAGATCTGTAGCTGTTGGTATGTTAATTCACATGCATATAAAGTTTAGCGATTCACATACACATAAGGTACTAGGCCGGTGAAACAAGAATATTCAACAATAGTGTGGTAACCTTATGTTACACACACTATTAATCTAATGTTAAAGAGGACAACAATTACTCTCCGAGGTCGACAACAAACGTTCAACGCTCCCTAGGATAGTTATAACTCTAGTTCTGTTGACACAAAAATCACAGGTATTCCTACGTCTTCACACTCGAAGTCCTAGAAATGTCTGCTTAGCTCCAGTGCAGGTCCTAAATAATCCTGAGGTGTTCAATGAGCTTGCCAGTCAATTTGATCCTGCAATTGACAAGGAAACATACGTGAAATGTCCTAACGCTATCGACGATAGCCTATCGGCATCGGCAACGATAGCACGTACGAGAATCATGATTCATCAGGATTGATACATGTAAAACAGTAAACTCTGCCAATCGGCTCCAACAACATAACTCGATCATACCAATCTCTATATTTTAAATTAAACCGATGCAGCATAAAGATAGGTAATTATGAACATAAAGATCATGATAAATCCGATTAACAGAGTAATAGATAATTCATTAGCTAAAACTCTGACGAATATCATTCTAACACATCGGGCCAGATCTTCCCATGTGTGACCCCGCCAACGCCACGGATCGGACCTAACCGAGACAGCGTGCCGTTGTTGATTAACATACGATCTAATCTACTTTGACAAATTAAAACACCGTGATTGATAAATACAGAGATCCAATTCATAGAGTATGATAAAAGAATAATAATCAATGTATTTAACCGATAACTAGTAAATCTACTCCATCTGATCCAAATTTTTATTTTTCACTAAAAAATTATCTCACTGGTACCGCGGAAACCGAGCTCGGTACCACGATTACCACGGTAACCGAAACGCATACCACGGTAACCGAATTTGAAACCATTTCATGAACTGATCTGAATTCAAATTTTTAAATGTAAAATTTAATCGAATTTTTTCGGTAACCGTTCGGTTACCACGGTAACCGCTATCTCGAGCCCGGGCGGTATCTAGTCCCAAAATGGTTTTGTTAACCCTGATTTGGGTCATGGGTGACCCTTACTGAGAAAGTGCTGCATTTGATTTTTTTTAAATAATACATTTTTTATTTAAAATTTTAAATCTAGTATGCGCATTTCAGAAATTGCAAAACTAGTCTACTATCGGGCTATGGTCTGTCGACAGAGTCCATCTACCGATCTACCTGATCTGTCGATAGAGAGCCACGTGGACTCAGTCGATGGGTCTGACTTCTGTCGACAAATGGTCTACCGATAGAACCGTTAACCCGCCGCTGACCGCGCTCAGTCGACAGACCATCTGCCGACTGATCTAGCTATATAAGGGGGCCGAAGCCCCCTTCCAGCCGCGCGCCATTCACTTGCCCCTTGCCTTGGAGCTCCCAAGTATGGCTCTCTTCTCCTCTTTTCTCTTCTTTAGGTAGTTATAGTTATGGTAGTTAGTTTACGGTAGTTTAGTAGTAGATTAGAGGTAAATTAGGAGTAGATTATGAGTAGTTTATTAGTATTTTAGTGGTAATTTAGGACTAGTTTAGTAGTATTTTATGGGTAGTTTAGTAGTACTTTAGGAGTATTTTGGTGCTACTTTTAAAGTAATTTAGATGCACTTTTAACATAGTTTAGAGATAATTGAGGGGTACTTTAGACCTAATTCGGAGGTACTTTAAACATAGTTTAGATATAATTTAGAGGTATTTTAAACATAGTTTAGAGATATTTTAAACATACTTTAGAGATAATTTAGAGGTACTTAAGAGACAATTTAGATGTACTTTAAATATAGTTTAGAGATAATTAAGGGGTACTTTAGAGATGATTTAGAGGTACTTTAAACATACTTTAAATATAATTTAGAGGTACTTTAGAGATAATTTAGAGGTACTTTAAATATATTTTAGAAATAATTTAGGGATACTTTAGAGTCAATTTAGAGGTACTTTAAACATACTTTAGAGACAATTTAGGGATACTTTAGAGATGATTTAGAGGTACTTTAAACATACTTTAGAGATAATTTAGGGGTACTTTAAACATAATTTAGAGGTACTTTAAACATACCTTTGAGATAATTTAGGGGTATTTTAGAGATAATTTAGAGGTATTTTAAACATAGTTTAGAGATAATTAAGGGGTACTTTAAAGATAATTTAGAGGTAATTAAGGGGTACTTTAGAGATAATTTAAAGGTACTTTAAACATAGTTGAAGATAATTAAGGGGTACTTTAGAGATGATATAGAGGTACTTTAAACATACTTTATAGATAATTAAGGGGTACTTTAACATACATTATTATGTGTAGCTTTCTTGCGCGTGTTAGTCTGCTGATGTAAGACTCGTCCGTGACTGTATCCACTACTGTTCCAGGTATTTCAACATATCTTACTCTTTTAGATGTTTTCTGTAGTTAAGACTTAATGTAGCGATACTTTAAACGTAATTTATATTTGTTGTACACATAGCTATAGAATGTTTTGTGGCACTTCTTACTATTAGCCTTTGTGCACGTAGTAATTTAATGATGTAAATTTATCTAATGTTTTATTTGCATTCTATTTTCGTCGCATGCTATGTTATTTCATATTTTGCGTTGTTTCTATATAATATGTACAATTAAATGTAGTTCTGTTTAGTTAATTCGCCTATTGCTAAATAAGTGGAATCATATTGTCGCGCTAGACACGTAGTTATGTTTGCGGTATTGTTTGCTGCTTAATATATGTTATTGTTGGTGTAAACTTAATGTTTATAGGCATGTCAGATAGAACATCATTTAGGATTTACAATAGAGATGGATAAATATTTGTTGGTCATGATGGTGCCGACGTTAGTAGTTTTCAATGTATCGAAAATAGTTTAAGTCAAGTGGTGGAGCGTAGCATCGAGATTATTAAGCGGTGGCTGTATCATATTTTTTGATTGTATAGAGAGCAGTGGGAGTTGTATTTGTATGCCCGATACAGCCGTACTGCCGAAGGGTATTTTTGAGAGATGGTTCCTGTTATCTCGACCACCATGTGGAGAGGGTATGTTAGAAAGGCGCTAGAGTAATGTTGGGAATGGATTTTGCTTATCTATTTTACTCCTCGTATCTTTCCTACTTTAGACCTAGCATCTGAGCAAGTTGCTGAGTCTAGAGTATAATTTGAGGTCGGCCAGAGTAGCAAAGTTCAGGAGGTGATCCCCGAGACGGATATAGTGTCACATTTTGAGGATGCTCCCTAGTCTATGACACCTAGGGTTGCTAAAGGGCAAGCTTATGAAGGAAATGACATAGAGGCCATACCTAACTTGCTAGAGAGAGAACCAAGACTTCGAGGAAGCACTCGAGCAGGGTGCCAACGACGACTCACAGGAAGAAGACGAAGCAGGAGATGATAATAATGATAACATAAACGACGAAGACACTGTGATTCCTAACAAGTGGCAAGCACAAGATTTTCACGCTCTTGCTATTAACGAGGGCTACGACACTCATTGAGAGTATGGACAGAATGAGGTCCAGAAGGATGTGGTGTATCCTACGAAAGAAGTAGTTAAAAATACCATGAAAGCATGGTCATTGTCACTCCGGCGATCATTTCGAGTCAAGAAGTTAAATCGTACAACGTATACGTTGTGTGTGAGAGGGATGATTGTACATGGAGAGTCCAACCAAAGTGGGGAATTCATTGGGTATGCTCAATTGTTGTCGACCATACCTGCCTGGTCGATACAGTTATAACCAGGCACATGAATCTAAGTGCCAACTATATTGTAGGGGTGATGTATTCTAAGATTGTTGAGAATCTCAGTTATGAGCCCTGGGCCTTAATACTTACCATAGAGAGAAGATTTCAGTACACAATCAACTATTCTAAGGCATGGAGGGCTAAACAGAAGACGCTTGAAATGAGGTTCGGTACGTTCGATGACTCATATCATAACATGTCTCTCTGTTTGGACGTGGTGAAGAGTCGCAACCTTGGCACATACTAATCGTTCGAAGAGAATGATGTGGTATTCCTAGAGGGTGCTAAGATTCTACATCGAATTTTCTTTGCACTCGGTGCTTGCATCTGGGCTTTTCAGTATTACCGTCCTATTCTTTATGTGGATGACATATTCCTAACTGAAAAGTACAGAGGTCAGATATTGACCGCTATTGGTGTTGACGGCAACAACCAGGTTGTGCCAATTGCCTTTGACTTTATGGAAAGTGAGAACTACGAAAGTTGGTTGTGGTTCTTACGGCACCTAGACATTGGGGTTCTTCAGGGCAGGCCAAATGTTTATGTGTTGCATGACTAACATGTGGGACTGATCAAGGCAATCCAACATATAAAGTATGATCCAAAGGAGCCATATCCTTGGAAGGATATTTAGCCTCGATGGTGTATGCGCTATTTAGGTTCAAATTTTTCCGTCACTTTAGGAAGAATAAATAATTGACTAATTTGTTCAAGAGACTGTGTAGCCAAAACCAAGAGAGAAAGTTCAAGGCCTTGTAGAGAAACTTGATGAGCTGACATCAAAATACAAGCAAGAGAAGGCCACCAAACAGCAATCTAGAAGTGATCCGAAGCCAGAGCCAGAGCCATTTTGTTCCCTGCCCACTAATGATCAACAGACAATCCGTAAACGGTACAAGACAAAAGTTCATTGGTTCTTGGATTGGATTAAATTCGAGAATAGAGAGCACTGGTCTCTACTGTATGATACTCACGACGCAAGGTATGGCATCATGACCACTAACCTTGCTGAGGTGTACAATTGGGTGATGTGGGGTATGCAATGCTTGCCTTTGGTTAGTATTGTGGAGGGCATAATCCATGGAACCACCTAATACTTCATGGTCCAGCATACTGCTGCTTTGGTGGTGCACAGGGGCGAGCGCCTTCTGTATTGCAGAAAGATTATGGAGTATTTCATAGAGAAGAGTAAGAAGGCAACCTAGCATTGTGCCATCAAGACAAGTTCCTAGGAACTCCGTTTCGAGGTAACGTGTCGAGACAAAGGTTAGAGAGGAACAAGTCGGGATGTTATTATTAAGGAGTGCACCGTTACCAACACTTGTCGGTGTACCTGTAACAAACCATCTCTCTACCACAAGGTATGTAGCCATATCATGGCGGCGTGCATCACATTTGATATGACCGCCAAGGTGTACTTGTCTAAATACTTCACAAAGAAGAATATCCTTCAGACTTGGAGCGGTGAACTCTGAGGGTATGAGGTTGTCAGCTCGTTCACATCTCCACTAGATGGCGCACGTCGTTGGGTACCAGATTTCCAACGTGTCAACTCAAAGGTAGGAAGAAGAAAGACACGACGCATTCGGAATAACATGGATGAATCCAAAGCAGGCAGACAAAAGAAGACGTGCTCTTTGTGCAACATGGTCAGACACTCGTACAAGAATTGCACAGGAGCCGGCACAAGCAGGCGAGAGCCCACATGACATACAAATAACCACCCAGCACACACTGTACATACTCCCCAAAATATACGTATGTCAATTACTTTACTATTATATCATAGGTTGTATCTTCATTACTAATGAGCTTTGTCTGTTTTACAACCTATAGATGACGGGTAACGATGACTTCCCTTACGAGCTTCTCTCCCTCACGATCGACGGGTACCACCGGGCATGAGCACTCACCTCTACCGACGAGGAGAACCAGACAGATCTCATGCCACTCAGAGTCCGACCATCGCAGCATCTCTAGAGCATCCATCCTCGATGGGTTGATAGGTTAGTTAAGCAAGCATAATGTCAGTTTATGTTTTATTTTTATTTTGTTACGTGATAAACATTTTCTTCGATGCAGGTTGTGCGGTGCTGGCTTACTCCCTCTGGCTAGGTTGGTCGAGGGAGCACACGTCGAGGGGATCCCACGCCGAGGTTTCCATTCGACCGAGCTCTCATTACGGCGTAGGTTGACAAGTGAAGGCCAGAGACACACACATTCCACCTGCCTTTGGGGGATATGACGATTATGTTGGAGGATGTGTCTTACTTGCTAGGATTTCCACTAGCAGGAGCAGCAGTTGTGTCCAACGATGTTAAGGCAGAGTGGCGCATTGACCTACTCGCGCGCTTCGTGGGCGCCCATCCCGTCCTTCCTGGCGGTGAGACAGTCTAGGAGTTCATATCCACACATGGGCCGACACAGAGTTGGTTACGTCAGTACCGGGTATATCATTTTAACACGGTAATAACATTGAACATTAACTTATCCTTGCTGTATATTAATGTTTGTCATTTGTTAGGCGGAGCACCTAGCCCCTAATGCTGATGATTACACCGTTAGCCGCCACCTGGAGGCTTACCTCATTTGGCTTTTTGGCTAGGTGATGTTCACCAGCACACACGACGACAGCATCGACAAGCATCTGGTCCAGTTTGCTCGAGCCATTGTCGATTCGGCAGACGACGATGTGCCACAGTACTCGTGGGGATCTATCGTCCTTTGCGTCACATACCGTGCTCTTTGCGATGGATGTCGACGATGGACGAACGGCGTGTCGATTACTAGGTATTCACTAGTGATACAGATTTGGTCGTACGAGAGGGTGCAGATTGGTCGGCCCCAGGTTGACATGGCACTGTACGCAGGGGGGTTGCCAAATGAGGACACCGACCTACCTATGATGGGCACACATTGGTGTCGACGATGGGTCAATATTTGTTATACTTAATCATTCATCAAAATTAATTTTATATTGATATTTCCTCTTTTGCGGCCATCTTGGGCCCACGCTCAGACCCACCTCTCCTACCCGGACTACACGGCGTAGCTCGATCATATTCGGGCGCATGACTTTCGTTGGAGACCTTACCTGCCAGGCGACGTCGTCAAGCACGCGCCTCACGGGCTCTCCGCCTTGTGCACGTGGGACGTGGCATACGGAAGGACACGTAGATGCCTCGTATTCGACGTCATGATCAAGGGATATGCTGTCCACTACGTCTGTCGATAGTTTGGGCGAGTGCAGTATTTCTTGTGTCCTATACAGACCCAGGTGCCTGCCCAATTGTACCGATGAGTTCCTGCACACGTACATACGAACTAGTTATCATGTTCTGGTGTTATCTACCATTGTAAACTATAATTTACACTTATTTGCTGTCGGAACACATGGAAGGGAGTCGCGCCTAGCATCCCATGGCAGGTTAGGATGCAGCCATGAGTCGAGCAGTGGGAGGATGAGCTAGAGGACCAGGATGAGGAGGAGGACGAGTACAACCCTATGACATACCATGACTACCTTCGATGGTACTTCGTTCGCACCAGGGTCTGTCTCGTGAGAGGATAGGGCGCTGGTCCTCCACCTGCTCCTGATGTGATGCACGGATATCCTTTTCAGATGGTTAATCTCCGATAAGTATATGAATTGTTTAATCTTCGATGACTAATACTATGTGGCTATTTGACTTGTTCATTTGTAGTCCGATCATGTGTGGGACGCACGGAACACGGTCGATGAAATGATTCAATGGTGGGTTGGTGAGGTTGACGTGGTGCACAATCCGCTAGACTAGATGAGTTTGTGACGTATCCTTGACCAGCTCGACACTTCTACCAGCCTCACGTCTACACGGCCACCTTCTCGCGTAGCTGCCCCTCAGCCACCTCATCCACAGCCAGTCCCTCCGATGCCGGCCCCTCCTCCGATGCAACCACCGTAGGTTTGGTATCCGCCGCATACATACTTCTACGGTGCGGGCCCATCGTCGGCGACGGCCCATCATCGGCGGCGAGCCTATCGGGATATGCCGCACCGTCGCCTTTGGGATATGGAGCACATGCGACACCCCAGTGAGTATTGTACAGTCTTACACCGATTTCCATCATAATCTACCATGTGTCACTAATAACATATTGTTTGTATAACGTCGTATCCGTGTCAATACTAGCGAGCTAGCGTGGACCCTGCGTATCACAGTCCATCTGGACTGGTAGACTCTAGTACCGGTGGCCAGCACGACTCAGCAGGTTACGATGCCTGGGAGCATGGCACCGCTGAGGTATTCGGGCCTTCGCAGCTTCAGGGAGCCCCACCGCCGATGCAGCCGGAGGACCAGCCCGCAGGCTGCCTAGGGTGCGCCGTTCGCCGGATAGGTTTACCTTCTCGGACCAGCGACCGAGACGCACTCGGGGTAGGCGTGATGCTTAGTATGGCGTGCGGTTGTTATCGTGGGGTCGAATGATTTGTACTGAACTGTTTATTACTGTATGTCATACTATGTTATTATGCACTTGCTAGTATCCCTGCTTCTGCGTATTCTTTCTTCTTCATGTCGTATTTAAGCCATAGATACCTTGCACTGTTATTTACATTCTTCATGGCTTCCTCCTCTTCTAATCATAGAGGGCAAGAACATCCGGACTGGAGGAGAGATCATTTTGCCTGTCTCATCCCTCCGTGGATCGATCGGCCTTTGTGCCATTGCGGGGATCGATGTCAACTAGAGACAGCAAAACGACATAATATTTGTAGAAGGATGTACTTTCTTTGCCCCAACGTCGAGGAGGAGTTGTGGTACCCGAACGTTCGGATGAAATCGGACAGAAGGAGGTGCGGCTTCGTTGAGTGGGTGGATACAGAGAACCTAGTCTTTGATGGACGTTGGTGCCCAGCAAAACAAATGCACAGTACACTGCAAGGAAGGAGGAGTACGAGCGTCGT
>KE372948.1:278893-294272 GCA_000418225.1 Zizania latifolia | reverse complement strand
AATATGTTTAATTAACGCAAGCTAAATTAGCTATGGTCAAGGCGTCAAGCTATACTACTAGGGACATATAAATCTCTTATATATATGGTCAAGCTAAATTAGCCAAGTTTCTTATCTTGTAAGTACGCATTAATTACTATATGTGTGCGCCACATGTAATGTACGAGGAGGATGAATGGACGTTTTAAGTTGTTGATCTTTTTATGGTGGATATATAAATTTCTTATATGTCAGTGAAATTCTTGTCGTGTACGACCAAATATTTACTCCATTTCCCCAAAAAATATTTATTCGATTAATCTACATTACTGTTAACACAAAGTCCATCACAACAAATGTAGATATTTTTCGCTCGTTTCAAATAACGTTGCAGTTTCTATCCTTTCGAAAGAAAACACATAAGTTCCTTTTCTATGAATAACATCACAGGAGGTTTGTTTAGCGAATCAATATCGAATGACAAGAGATACGCTTGTTAAGTTGCGGGCGGGTGTATGACTTCATGCATCTACCTTATGGATAAATAATCTTAATTAGTCTCCATGTCATTATCACATGTGGATGCATGCATTGTAGTATGAAGACCTATCGCTACCTTTTGTCTACTAAGTGCGTTTTTATGGTGCCCTCATCATGTTACGGTTGAACTACTTTAACATTCGCTCTCTTTGTTTTTATAAGATGCCACGCATTTCAAGAATTCAACTCATGATAGTTTTTGCAATCAACGACATGCATGTTTTGTGGTACTTGTTGTATTCATATGTCAAAGTTTTCCTCTGATCATTATTTTGTAGCTGTGGACAGTATATACGACAGCCAAAGCTAAATGTTCAGAGACTAATTTGAAAACTGTGCCAAGCTATATACTGTGTTTCATAAAAAAACGCTTGGCTGGATAAGGTTTGGCTTGGTAACCGTCAACAACCAACGACATTATACTAAACTATAGCTGAAAGTTATGATAAGAGCCAATTAACTAATGTCATGCAACCCTCCATAAACTGCTTTCGCTCATCACTTCTGTTGATAAAGCAAAAGAGGCAGAAAGGAGAAAAAAAATAAACTGACACGTCCTCCGTACTGCAAGGAGAGAGACTGTTGGTTACATTTGATTGCTTCTGGGTCAAATCGAGGTCCAATCTAGCTTCTCAAGCCCTGATGAAAACCATCACTACCAATTTCTATCATTTCCATCAGGACGTGTTTCTGATCTATGCATGTATTAATTTTTTTATTGAAAATAACGCATATGTTAATCATATCAACGCATGTTTCTCAATGTTGATTAAAAAGAAATCTAGCCGGTCAGTTTATGAATTCTAAGGCTAGCTAGCAGATAGCCAGATAGTGATATTGCATGGATGATTCAAACCTGTCATAAATGCCTCCTTTCACTAATATATGATGTTTTTAGTACTAATTTTAATAAAAAGGTCATATTAATAACCAAAGGGAGTATTTAGGAAGTTGAGATAGATGTTTTAGCTTTGCTAGGGTGAACAGACACATATCTGTGTACTGATCATGCCTTCAATTATGCCACATACATATTATCTTAAATAGATGTTTTTATGTTTGATATATCTATCTGCTCCATTAATTTGTGAGCATATTGACATAAACTATATGTGAACTATGATTTTTTAGGTACTGAACGTACTAATCTATACCCCATTTTTATATAGATTTTGGAACTTTTTAGTACTTACAAGACATACCACGGTATCAAAATTTATGCTAAAAATCATGTACTATGATGTACTAAAATTTGTGCTTAAAAATATGGTACTCACTACTATGTCCTAAAATAAGTGATTTTAATTATGATATCAAACTATCATCATTATCATTAGATCCATTATAAAATATTTTTTGTCAAATGTTAATATTTTTCTATAAACTTTGTCAAACTTAAAATAGTTTAATTTAAAACAAACCTAGAAATATCTTTATTTTAGGACTAGTGCGACCTCTCAGTAACGTATCATCAAATCACTTGTGAATGGCCAGAGACATGCCTATCGGAATATACACCAATAATGATAATATATAGAAATGAGACACTGTACGATTTCATCTCTGCTCAACTAAAAAGAACAGATGACGGTCCAACTCGATAATTAAGCTACTAAAACCTCTGAACACCAACTCTCACAGGAACGTTTTTTTATATTGTCATATCTATCTATCTATCTATCTATCTATCTATCTAGTCCGTCATCTCATGTGAGCAGCTGGTATATATTGAAATTATTAATCTACACATTAGGCAGGAGCAGTAAATTGCGCTAGCTGGTTCAGATCAAGAAATTAATATTGAAATTGAGTACATTAGCAACAAGTACTTTTAATTGTTTCAACTGACTAGCTTATTTCGGCAAATTAAAGCATGCTTTATTACTATATACTCACTTTCGTCTCAAAATATAAAGCATCCAGAATCAATATTTGCAACTTTTGACCAACAATTAAATTAATAATGTGTATGTTTAGTTTCATACAAATGATATCATTAATTGGATTAAAATATACTTTCATATGATGTCACTACTACAAAAACCATCATAACTAATGGCATATCACACTACTAATGGTTGTGAAGAAACGGTTTGATCAAATATAGGCAGCGGTTGAAATTAGAACCGTTATACACACACACACACACACACCATGCATCATGTATATATATAACGGTTAGATCTATCTAACCGTAATTCATACTATCCTACATACATACCGATATAGATTATTACATGTATATAGTTGGTTTTAACTAACCGTTATAGATAAATATTAGTATTAGTTGAACCATTATAGATGGGCAAGCTAGCGAATGCCTAGCCATCGAAAAATTATTTTTTTTGCGGAAAATACAAATCACTAATGGTTGGTTATGCCAAAGGACACCGATTTCCCTAATCTCTACCGGTTGGCGTAGACCCCAACTGATATATATTATGGAGATCTCTAATTCTCTATTGGTTGGGCTAAGGCAAGCGATATTGATCATATAGTAAAAGGGTCATATATAGTTGCTCAACTATTATAGACTTCACTCCATATTACTGCCATTTGCGTTGTATCGATTAGAAAACCGCTACATTTTGACTAATTATATATATATATGCGCAGTTATGTGATAGTGTGTTTATTTTGTTATGTTGATGAGATATTACGAAAGAAATTAATTGTAAAAGTACAATGTTGAATACCATGCAAAAACTAATAAGCCATGTATTTTTGCAATAGATCGAGGAGTATAGTAAACTTTCAAATTATTACCAGCCAGAAATTTTAGGTAAGACAGGTAGAATAGGCCATCAAGAATATTAGGTGTGGCAATGCACTCGACAGAACCCGACCTGAGGCCAAGACTAGTTATGCCAAGTTTTTTACTCACGGTCCACTAAGTAAGGGTCTTACATTAAATCGGAGATAAAAACAGGTTCAATATTTAATATACGGATCTTCGTATATTATCAGCCCAACTCCCTGGTCCAATAACATAAAAAAATATTGTCCTAAAAACCCTAGCCCAATTCCCAGTCCTCATCTCCCCTCCCGACCTGCAGACAGCAGCGCCGCCCAACGCCAGATCGATATCGAGGGGCTAACTACATATCGATCTATATATCCCTAGCTAGCTTGCGACATGTGATTCAATGATGAATTGATGATATTTGCACGTCGGCTAGCTAGATCATTTCAGGTAAGCTTTTTGCACGCCTGTACCTTCTCTCTTTCAATATCTCTCCGTGCATGCTCCGATCTTTTAGATTACTTACTCGCCTCTGCAATATATTTGCAGGGAATGGCTGGATCAGAAAGGACTGAGCACTGGCCTCTTCCCAGAGTTTTCTGGCCAGGTTTAGTGTATTATACTGCTAGTGCATTTTATTCAGCGCATGAAAAATCAAGATATAGTTTAAGCTCAGAACCATTGCGACTAACTATGGTAATCAACACGACGCAGCAGCAGATAATGCAGGCCTGAATTAACGAGAAGATTTTGTGCCTATATATGTAATATATGTCTATTAATTAATTGGCCTGACAAATAGTATTAACTCCTTGCTTAAGGCATCTCCAATAAGCTCTCTCGCTCTGTTCCTTCTCCCTATCTTGTTTTTTAGCAAGCATACCATAAAATCATCTCTAATGGGCTCTACGACTCTACGTACATATCCCTCTCTTCTTCTTCCGATTTTTCAATAAAAAATATATATAGATCCACAAAGATGAAATCACCGAGAAAATGATGTGAACACTATCCCGAAGATGCTAGTCTTAGAAATACTGTTGTACGTGAACATGACATGTAGGTCATATGCAATGTTATTTTTCTGAGTTAGTGATCTCTTGGTAGTTGGTACTGAGCAAAGAGCACAAATTTTTCAGCTGAACTAAAAGTGTTGCAGAAGCAGCAGTGAAGCAACAGTAATCGAAGAAATACCCAACCTGCAGTGAAGCGCATGAATTCTTGCGAGCAAAAGAATTCATGTCTTGACATGGGAACATGATATCCAGGTGGTGTCTGCAGGGGGCGCCACCATGCATGCGTGAAGCAGCACCAGATCGAGAGACCAAGCAAAGAACTACACCAGGACTGAAGATCCAACGAAACGACGACCTGTAACAATTCAGGGACGTTCTGCCATGATGCCAAATGCCAGGGCCTTCTGCTTCTGTAATTTTGGTAATCGTGGAGGTCCAAAGCTAAAAACAGGCTAAGGTAAATTCAGTGTCAGTGTCAGACACTCAGACATTAGCGCCATCATTAGCGATACTTAAAAGCTAAGTGGGTTGCTAATAATACTGTCATCCTGGAGCAGAATCTTGCCCATGCCCACGCCAAGTTCAAACTGAGCACCAGGAGCTTAGCAAAAGATAAGATAAGCTAGAGCCAGCAACAAGGGGAGAGAGAGAGAGAGAGAGAGTGTGTGTGTGTGTGTGTGTGTGAGAGAGAGAGAGAGAGAGAGAGAGAGAGAGAGTGTGTGTGTGTGTGTGTGAGAGAGAGAGAGAGAGAGAGAGAGAGGCTGAGCTGAGGAGCAGCACGGTGTTGGGTGAGGTCAGCAGGCGGGAGCCAAGCGGTGGCCGGGGAGATGAGCGGGGCGGCGGCGAGCACGGGGACCAGCAGGTTCATCAAGTGCGTCACCGTTGGGGACGACCATCTGCTAGATCTGCAACAAGGTTCGCACACCGTTGAGTGCCGCCATTAATCGAGCAATAATCCCCAATTCCCCAATTCCCCAATTCCGTTCTTGGCGCCGGTCGGCCCCTGCATCTTGCCGGATGCCGGCCTGTCTCTCTTTGGCTCGATTTGATTCGATTTGGATTTGGTTTCTGTTGGGACTGTTCGTCCATTGCAGGATTGCATCCCCACTGTGTTCGACAACTTCAGTGCCAATGTCTCCATGGACGGGAGCATCGTCAACCTCGGTCTCTGGGACATTGCAGGTGGGGAAAGCTGGGGATGCAAATCTTTCTTTCTTTGTGTTCATCTCATCATCTGTGGCCAGAGAAAAATCTGCTCTTTTTTGTGGACGTTTTGATGTGGAGGATTTTGATTTGTCGGTGGTGGTTGCAGGTCAAGAGGATTACAGCAGGTTGAGGCCTCTTAGCTACAGGGGAGCTGATGTGTTCATCCTGTCCTTCTCTCTGATGCAATTTGGTTGGAGATATTCTTTCATATTGTGGTCCTAGAATCGATATAGTTTTCCGATGCATTGCATTTGGTAGATTCATGGGTTCAGAAATGCAGCATTATGGTAAGGAGGTGGCATGTCAGGAAGAATATAAGAGTACTTAAATCATTGAACAATATTTGCACATTTTAAATGGGATTTTACAACATAGAGTGGAGGATGAAATGGCGAGTAGAGGAGATACTTTCTGTTAACACCGATTGCCAAATGCCAATTGACAGAATTGTTAAGGAGTCGTTGCTTACTTCTGAATTACTTGGCTATCGATGCAGTGCTTCTGGTTCCTAATGTAATATGAGATATCAACATGATGCTCACTACCTAAAGATAAGAAAACCCATTAATACATGTACATCACATTGCATCATTCTTTACCTCATTACCTTTAGAATCTCTCAAATGTAGTATACTAATGACCTGACTTCATGTGGACAGTGGATGCCAGAGCTTCGCATGTTTGCCCAATTGCACCTGGTGTTCCTGTAGTTCTTGTTGGAACCAAGTTGGGTATATATGCTATGCTATGCACTCTTTACCTTCTGAAATCTCTTAATTGAATGCCATTCAACTCCATGAAGAAATTTGGTAGAGTAGAGTAACCACTCCCAAGTAACACTCTTTGCTGATTCTGTATTACCAATTTCCCATCTGTTCAGATCTTCATGAAGATAGGGGCGCCTATCTTGCTGATCATCCAGCTTCTTCCATTGTAACAACTGAGCAGGTTAGTATTTTGACAATGACACTTCGTTTAGTCAAGTTTGACATTTTTAGGCTACCGTTTGGTTCGTGCCAAGCTGTGGCTTGCCACACTTTCTAAGCACGTTGCTCCACTTGTCATTCAATTCACACATTTTTGCCCAACCTTGCATAACTTGTGGTACTTTATTGGCCACACAGTGTGGCTTGCCACACTTCAGGAAGAAAATGGTGGCAAGATGTGTCACTCAACCGTTGACTGCAAGACTTTTTGTAACAAATGCACTTTTTACATGATAGGGAGAAGAGCAGAGCAGAGGAAGCAAATAGGAGCAGTAGCCTACATCGAATGCAGCTCCAAGACACAGAGGATATGCTTCTTTTTTGAGGGTACAGAGAGCATGCTTCTGTATCCTATGCATGAAAAGCACAGAATTTTAATTTCCCGCATATATTATCACTTGCTGGCCTTCTAAAGACTATTATCTAAAGACCACATTCTTTTTTTGGTCTCTTATAGAACATTAAAGCTGTTTTTGACACTGCCATCAAAGTGGTGCTTTGACCTCCAAGACATAAGGATGCAACCAGAAAGAAAATTCAGACAGGCTCCAACCGGCCGATAAGGTACTATTCAAGTTCACACTATTTGCTCAAACCAGTCATCGGTTGTTTTGCATCAGCTTTTCAGTTCAGCATCTTGATTTCCAATTAAGCCTTTGTTACTTCCTGTTGATTTTGTAGGCGCTACTTTTGTGGAAGTGCTTGCTTCGCATAGCGAATAACCAGGAAGAACTGAAGAAATACTATGGCTTTGTTTTATCATGAATGATTTTTAGATGGTCCATGATATTACTCGTCGAAGCAACATTGCTACTAGTTAGGAGGAACTTCTAGTTCTCTTGCAGTATTGCAGTGGAGCTCATTAGTTACTTCTTTTTTCTTTTCTGATGTTGTAAAAGCACAAGAAAGTGTGTGTTGCTCCTCGAGGCGAAGTAAGAACGGCGATTCAAACCTTTCACCTAATCTCGCACTATGTTGCCCAATGAAGGGCTTCCTCCAGAGAGTCGAGCGCTACCTAGCCCTAGCCCTAGAAGCTCTCCTTTAGTCCTTTTCCCCTTTTCTTCTCTGTTTTCCTGGTGAAATGTTTTGCTTAATCTGGTGCTCCAGCTGGAGCTTTGGGTAACCCCTGTGGCTACTCCTTTTGTAAACTTTTTTTCTTCTAATATATAAGCAGATCTCATGCTGTTTGAAAAAAAAGTGTTGCCCCTGTGATAAGATGTGCTCTTCTGGATGGTTACCATTACTCTCTATCCCTTCCACCGCTTTTCAAAGTGCACAACATCTGAGCCTGCCACTGTGCCACATGCTTCAACCTCTCTTACACTTTGGATTCAAGGGAACCTAATGAAAATTTGCATTGGACATGATTATCATCCCATGTTACCATCAGGGCAAGCAACTGAAGCAAAGAAACAAAAACTATACAACATCAAAAGAGGATGAAACTCAAACTTTGCTACCCAGGAATGGACTAGAAGAGATAAGTACTATAGCAGTCTCTTCAGACTTCATCAGATCAGAGAATGAGAAGATCCAAGAAAAACGATACGGCAAAAAGTACTCAAAGCTCTTTGATATTGACTTCAAGAGTAGGGTAACACAGCAATCTAGAAGTTTGCCACACATGGCACATCATGACTAGACCTAGTCGTTCGACCTTAACACTGGCATCAAATTTCTCCATCAGTCACAACTCACAACACCATAAGCTCTCTATGGTAATTACAAAATGGGTAATCCCTTCTTTCAGCAAGCTTACACATTTTTCCTTGTACAAACAAGCCCAGTATGAGTACAATGTAACAGGAGGATCACTTCCTGGAGTAAATTGCAAAACACGAACTGGAGGCTGCACCCTGCAAAACCCATGGTAACAATTAGGTCCCATCCAAAAAACGGAGCATCCACAACCTACAAGAAAACTGCACGCCACCATCCTTACTAAAACAAGTAATTGATCATATTGATCAAATTGGTCTTGCATGAAAATAACCAACTTACCTTACAACAGATCCAGCAAAGCCGTCCTCTTACAGTATTGATTGTTTGACGCCATAAAGATGAAATGTACGATTGTAAATGTTTCAGAATTATGCACATAACCGTCAGATTCAGCGGTAAGTCATATACTCATTGTTGTCACTAACTGTGGTAAAATCAGCTGGATTTCTGTTAGTTACACAGATATCCCGTCTTACAAACTTATCCAAGGGATGGGTCATTTTCCCCTTGCCTCTTGTCCAAGATTGAGCCATACTGTTCCTCGCTGATAAAAGTTCTTCACTGGGACTAACAGAACCCAACTGTAACGCATTCCATTTTGCTGAGAACATTCCAGAATTCAATGCTTCAAAATGTTCCTTTCTCTTCATCTGATGCGATGTTATCCCTTCTGACACCCCTAATCTATAACCAGACACTGTGCCACTGTTCTCCGACCAGTTTGCAATTTCCTTCTGCAGCAAGGAACCGAGCACACCAACTCTAGGATGCGGGCGGAAAGGTCTGTGCAAATTATGCTGGAACTGACATTGTGACAAGTCTTCCAATGGCAATGCAACCTTTCCATTCAGGTTATTACCATACGATGTGCTAGTTGATCCTTTGTACTGATTATGTGCATACTGCGAATTATGAAGTTGCAACTCCATCTGACTCCTGCTAGACGTTTCATAGTTCGGAAAGCCAGCTAATGCTGATGGATCCATAATTCTCAGAAGATTGGTTGCAGGCATGGGTTCTTTTGGATATAAGACTGATTGTCCAGCATTTCTTCGATCACATAGATTACCAGCTCCCATGGTTGATGTTGTACTTGGAAAACTTCTTGCTTGGACCTGGCTAATTGCTCTTTCTGTACAGTGGTCGTCGAGTGGCACAATTACTGGTGGGTGAGTTAAATAATTGTTAGAAGATCCAATCACACGGGTAGAAGTCAAGCCAACTGCTTGAATACTAGGTCTGAATTGAGTACTGTATGCTGCTGTCGACAAATTTCTTGTTGAGGCCTTGAAAGAATCCCAAGTTAGCTTCTTTGTTTCCTTATGGCCTGAACACTCAGTTGGTGCTTCAGCAATATACTGATCATAATGTTGTGAATGTTGTGAAAATAGTGGTGAGCTTGCAGCAATAGTGACCATTTCTTCCATGCGCAGATGTGTCTGTTGTTCCTGGGTAGACTTTGAATGGTCAGAAATCTGTAAGTTCAGAGGATGCAAACTGGCATTCTGTGTGCTCTCTGCTAAATGACCCTGTAATTCCTTCTGCATACTTTCTGATGTTGAGTACTTCTGTTGGAAATTAGTTTCAATTACACTTGGTGCATAATTTGGACCATCCATGGCAGCTACTATGACACAATCATCATCTACAGTTGTCTTGGATTGAGTATGGTTGATGTAAGAATCAGTCTCAGTCATAAGCTGTCTCTGATGCTGATTTTTAGCCAGTAGTTCAACAATGTCCATGGGGATGTCATCTATGATGGGCTGTTTTTCATGCATTACTTCTAGACTTTGTTTCTTTCTCTTCTTGGGTAGACTCTGCTCATGAAGGCCAGCCATGTTTTCGACATCACGCTTAGCTGGAGAAACCTGCAATGATACATGAGGAAAATGTGAGTCCACTATAATAGAGGAACATAAGCACTATAATCTCAGTCTGGACAAAAATATTGCACCACAGTTAAGAAAAAACGGTATGAATTTAAAAGGGAAATATAAAACATCTTATGCTGAACACAGACAGGAAAAATGGCCTCATAAGAATACCAAACCACAAGTAAAGAAAAAAAGGGGAAGGTAGATAAATTAACATCCGATCCATATTTCTTGACAGTGTTCTATAGGAAATTTTCTTTCCTCAAGGTAAATGTTGATTCAATCAATTTAAAGAGTGAAAATTTCATCATGATTTAAAAACAGAAGGATCATGGTAAAAAAGCAGAAAAGCGCTTTTTGTTCTTACCTTTGACAAGCACCTCTGCGCTGAGTTTTTGGGTTCCATTTGGCTTTGATCATCTGACCTGAGTATAGGTATCTTCTGAATTTTGTTTCCAGTGATTTGATAACCATATTTGGCATTGCCAGATGAATGCATTTTCCTCTTGGACAAACTTGATGTTTTTACCTTTGATGAGCACCTCTGTGTAGAGTTTTCAGGTTCATTTTGGTGGACACTATCTATCTTCTGTATATTTATCTCCAGGCAATTCTGAAGATTATCATCATCATCATGCTGAGTACTAATAATAGGATTGCTCAAATTATCTACTGGAGATTGAGCATCGTGATTAACATTTTCAGCTATCTTTTTCTTTTTTCCATTCAGCCAGTTCTTAAGTGATGATCCATCATCTACAACATCAACACTTTTCCGTTTTGTCTTGTCATTAGTAGATTTTAATCCATGTCCTCCCACTGTCTGGTGTTCAAGAGGATTATCCATACTTAATTCCAATGGGATTATATGTCTATCATCCTCAGAGCGATCAGCAGCATTTTCATGATGACCTTCATCACCTCTAGAATCCTTGACCTGGCTGGAATTTATAATTTCTGATAAAAGACGGACCTTTTGTGGCTTTCGCCGACCAAGTTTTACATCTGAAACAACCTGCGCAGTGTGTTTGTTGGTGTACCTTTTCTTCATCATCTTCTTGTTCACCTCCTTACAATCAGATTTCAAGCTTCTTTTCGAAGCAGCTTCTTCACATCGGTCACCGCTGAAGACTTGATCACATATCTGTCCAGACATTGGTTTTGGATCTTTCGTCATATTGTGATCAGCGACAAGAATATCGTTATCTTCATTTAGTTCCCGTACCACTTCAGGAACTTCTGAACTGCGTGGGGGTTGGTCTATATCATTTCCTTCTTTGGATGATGTAATATGAGTAACATCAAGTAAATCCACAACATCCATAGAAGCATTGTCAGAAATATTTGCTGCAACTTCGTAATTGTAGGTCGACCCTTGCAAATCTGAAGAAATCAGAACAACATTAGCTTATTTTATTCCTCAAAGAACTTCCTACTTAGGATTTCACCAAGTTCTACCTCTACCATACCTTTTGTGGGTACATCAGTATTGGCCTCAGTAGCTCCTTTCTTGTCAGAATCGTTCCCTTGTGACGTCCTTTTGGAACCAACATCAGCAGGCATTAAAGTACTTCGAATAAATGTGATAGAACATCCATCACTTGTGACGTCCTTCTTTGTGGAAACAGTTATTGGGGTTGTTCTATGGTCTGAAATTTTCATCTTATCCAAGCACTTAGAGCAATCCCATCGCCGAAAATTTGCTACTGAAAATGGGCTTGAACTACCTTGCTGCTCATCACATTGTTTCTGCTCGTGGAAAATCCGAGACAGAGAACAGAATTTTGGATGCTTCTTTTGAAGAAGAGCAACATACCCTCTGACATAAGAAAATACGATTAATCATAAAAAGGATGAACAGGGGATAAACTCACAGAACACCCTACATAATGCTAAAGTATGCCGCAAGTGTAGACATTTCTTTCATAGCTTGTAGCCTTGTATAACAAAACTTGTTATCCAGAAAAAAATACATTCAAAATATCAATATTACTCCAGATTGAATTCATGGATATGACTAAAATAATCTGAGTATATTAATGTTTAATTTAAGCAAATAACTTGAGGGGTGCAGGGGCATATATGAGTAATTTAGTAATTAGTTCTAGCAAATATTTAACAAAAAGTGGAAAATCAATGCTTGATCTCTCAACAGTACTACAGATGACTTATAATAATGGAATTATCAAAACAAACATAATGCAAATTTGAAGAGGCACATCTCTTCTAAGAATCTCCTAGCATGCAAACCTTCTTATAAAAAGTTCTATGCTGAACCTTGGCACAAAAAAGCTATTACAAAAATTTAGGCCCCAAAATATGATAGTACCCAAATTATGTAGGTTCATTTCATTAGTAATCAGTTGGTTTCATAAAAAATATACAAATACATATATGCATAATGGCCTGAATAAATGCATGTGCACTCAACACAAACACATAATGAACACATAGGCATGCATATGTGCATCACTGACAATCATGTGCTCAGATTCATATATTGAAGATATTAATGGATGTAGTGTACAAAAAGATACATGAAACACCAAGACATATGCAAAATATTTTGTAAACGATGATACTAACTGCCAAGACATAAATGAGAGCATATCACTACATATTTAGCTAGTAGTGGATGTATATATTGACTTCATACATCGAAACCAAATTACCAAATAATCACAAGCATGCCAAAATGTATATGAATGCTCGTACAGAACAGATGACTATGTCAGGGCCAAAATCTGTGAAAACTACGATCAATCATGCTCACCCAGTCAAACAGTGCTATATATATATATATATATATATATATATATATCATATATCATATGCCAATTCATGCATGAGACAATTCAGTCAAAAATATTACCTTATGGAGAAATGCTCGCATTGCTGTTCTGCTGTTTTATCATCGCCAGTTTCAGCCATTGTATCCTGACGAGGCCTCATCAGTTCAACTTCCACCACTGGTTCAACACTAGTTCCACGAGCAAGCATAAAGTTTCCGACACCACTGCCATCCTCTACTGCAACAACCTCCATCTCCGGCCACGAGCAGAACAGCACAGCACGGGCACGTCAATCCAGTGATCTTGTAACCGAATGAAATACCTAACCATCCACGAGCACTTGCAAACAGGAGCGAGCTAGGAGCCTAGCTAGGACGACACACGAGCCTCGAATCACAGAAGACACTGCATGTGTATCCAGGCCACAACAGATAGATGCATGCTAGCTATCTAGGACCTGAAACAAAATTGTAAACAATGAGCCAAGAAAAAGTCAAGCCCATGCATGCATGCACCTTCATCAGCTTCATGGAATATAGAACAACACGTCCCTAGCTAGTCGAGGCGAGCAGGCCAATTAAAGCAAGAAGTAATTCCTATAACCTAAACCTCCAATTAATTATCGCCAAATATATCCAACTAGGCACGCAAAGCTTCCAAATATGCAGGTAGACATGCAGTCAAGCATATGTATATGTAACCTACATCAGAGAATTTCTTGCTACCGCATAAACCAGTAAACCACAGTAACCAGAGTTAGGTTAGGGTAACTAGACCTCTCGGTGACTAGCCCTTAGCCGCAAGCATCGCCGCGAAAAAACGCGATTTTTTCGTGACATGAAATATAGACAGCCACGGCTTCCATACTGGCACAGTAACTGCCTCGATGAGGGCGCCGCACAGCTGGCCACACTGACAAGTCTCCACGCAAAGCAAAGCAAGCGGAACAGTAGTACAGCCAAGGCATCAGCCCCCATGAGGTTAGCTACCCTCCTCCCACCCTTCCCGGTGGCCGCTACCACGACGACTACTCCGGCCAGCGAGATCCATGAAATGATAGCTGAGAGGCCTACGCGGCGAGCTCGGCTGCGATCTTTAGCGGCGGGAGCAAGACGGAAGATCAGATCCCCTCCAATATGGCTCCTTTCTTCCTGGACCACGGCCCCTCCGTGCGCCACAAAGATCAAATCTTTATCTTGAATGATCGATTGGAGGAGGCGCAAGGCTGAAGAAGACTAATCAAAGGGGGATTAAATCCGTAGGGGGGATTTTTTTCACCCGCCGGCTTAAATCGACCGTCGGAACCTAGAACGGAGAGATTTGGTACGAGAAAGGAAAATAAGCTACCGAGATCGGGGCAAAGCGGAGAAACCCAAGCAGATCGAATCCAGCAAAGAGAAATCGCAGGATAAAATCGACGGGGCCAGTCGAACATGGGGAGGCAAAGAGGAAAGAAAAGGGAGGCCGCCAAAAAAAGGAAACGGATAAACACAACGCGGGAACTCACCGGTCCATGGCGGGAGGCGACGCGACCACCGGCGGACGGATCGCCTCGAGGCGGCGCCGGGGGCGGAGAATCGGCGGCGAGGCGGAGGCGACTCCGGCGGGAATTTGGGGAGGCGGCTGAGGGGAAAGGCGCGTGCGCGCTTTAGGGTTTTGGGGAGGCGGAGAGAGAGAAGCGATGGGTGGTGATGAGGAAACAAAAGCTGGAAGGTGGAGTAGTAATCAATTGTGGAGGGCGTCTGTGTGGACAAGAATGCTGCCATCCTTGGAGGTGTGCTCCATGTGCCCTCGCCGCCACGTCAGCAGCAGCCCATACCGCTACAAATTTGCTGTGCAAGACATTTCTGATGCCCTGGATCTTAGCAGCAAATAACAGGAGCGGTGTTCGGCAGTTTTTGGTTCTGGTGTTTTAGTGAGATTCTGTTAGGATGACAAATGTGCCCAGTTATTCGTTTATTTGTTTGTCTATAGGTAGAAACTCTATTAGCAATGGGTATATTCCTAATTTTATATCCACAAGTATAATATTGGATCATACTTATACTCAACGGATCAACGGGTATATGTATGAGTATTGACAATTATACCCGCTTCACCCGTTAGCCATGAGTGTATAAACCAATTTTAACTCTCCCTAACCCTAGCGCACTTCTCCACAAAATAGCCGCCGCCCCCAACCCCTCCCTCTTAGGGGTGGCAATTTTACCCGCGGGTCCGGGTACCCGCGGGTATCCGACCCGATGGGTATGGGTTTGGGTTTAAATTTGTACCCACGGGTTTGCGGGTTCGGGTACCCGTTTAATGTTGGGTCAGGTTCGGGTTTAACTTTAAACCCGTGGGTATCCGCGGGTACCCGGTTAATAATTTTTTAAACATTTGGCCCAATAGTCTCCAGCCCAACCAGCCCAACTAGCCAACCCCAAATGCCAAAATGCTCATGCAATTCACACCCAAACACTGCCATCGCTAGCAGTGCCTTTGTCCCGTGCGGCCGTCGCCCTGGCCGCTCCCGCGC
>KE372948.1:223214-265230 GCA_000418225.1 Zizania latifolia | reverse complement strand
AGGGCAACGCGCGTGGGGCGGGGTGTGATGGCACAGGGCACGGTGGCGACATGGTGTAGGGTGGTGCCAGTATGCAGGCAATATTGGAGTTGTTCGAATAATCCGAATATGAGTTATTTGGATTATCCTAATCGATATTCATTGAATACCATTAATGTTATATTCGTTTTTTATCTAAAAAATATATAATTGTATCTGTATCTAAAAATATCCATATCAAAAATATGTATCTATATCTATTTTTAAATATTCTGAACGGAAACTATCCGATCGATTTTTAGATTTTCATCCGTATCCTCAACCTTTCGACCATTAACTTTCTTCACGTCTCTTAATATATTGGCCGCTTAAAAAAACAGTCCTAGGAAGCCAGGAGTAGCTTGGTGTGCAGAACCACCTCGGCGCAGAGAATCATGCAGTAGCAGAAATGGGTGGGGGGAGAAGCGAATCAGATGCCACATCACCCGATCCACACATACATCCCACTACCTTCTGCTCCCTCCGGCACAAAACCTATGCAGGCCAGAAGAAACCCTAACTCTAACCCTAATCCTAACCACAGGATGCTTAACCCTAACCCAGCTCTAGCTAGAGGATGAGCAACTGAAAAATGGCGTGGCCTGTGGGGACTAGCTTGGTGGGGATAGCAATGAAAGCATTCAAGGAGGGGGGCTGTTAATGGTGGTGGTTCGCTGCTGCGACGCCTTTTCATTTTTGGTGCGGCAATGGGCACACCAAGCAGTGCACCCCAGAAAGCAACATCTCATGTGTACTGCCATATATTCCGTGGGTGATTTGGTCAGGATTAGTTGGTCATTGGGGTTTGTTTAGAAGGATGGTTATTTCACCATTTATAGGAATATGAAAATACTACCTCCAGTTCTTTTTTACTTGATGTTTTAGAATCCGCACGGTCAACATTGAGAAGTTAGACTATTAATATGTTTGGGACTAACATATTTGTTTGGAAAAAGTACATATTACTATCCTGAACTATCGTGAAAGTTTAAATAAACCCCTGAACTATAAAACCGTTTAAACAGCCCCCAAAAAATTCAAAACCAGTTCACTATTCAACTTTTTGAGTGGTTTCACTGACGTGGACGGTGGAACGGCGGTTTTCACTGATGTGGATGACTGTCATGTGCTGAGCTGGCTTATTTTCGAGTGCAAAGTGTTCGATGAAATGCTGGAACGCCCGCCTGCTCTATTTCACGCACGTGACGTGGGCGCGCGACGGCAACGACATGAGCGTGTGGCGGGCAGCGGCAGAGCGGCGCGCGGGCGACGCGCGGGCGGGCGCGCGGCAGCGCTCACGCCGGTGTGCGACGATGGGCGGGCAGCGGGGTCGCACAACCGAAGGGTGGCAGGGGCGCGGCCGACGTGCGGCGTGGATGGGGGCGTGCGGCCAGCGCGTAGGAGGCCACCGGAGAGCGGGGGGTACTCTGGCATTTCATCGAACACATTTCGCGCGTTGTCAGGAGAGTAGTTTTTAATCTGTTTGCCACATCAGCGCACCACCTGTATCCCAGTCAGTGAAACCGCCATCCACGTCAGTGAAACCGAGCTAAAAGTTCCACAGTAAACTGGTTTTTGAATTTTACGGGGTTAATTAAACGGTTTTATAGTTCAGGGAGTATTTAAATTTTCGCGATAGTTCAGGGTAGTAGTTTGTACTTTTTCCTATTTGTTTTATGGGAATCATGCCATTAGATGTTTATATTCAAAATGCTATAAACTTAATATCATACATCAAAATGCTATGATTTAGTGGAGAGGACGTTGAAGATCTGACTATATATGACCAAACAAGATATTATATTGTGTCTTAGTGATCAATACATCTACTCCTCTGAGTTGTTGATCTTGCCGGTGCGGATCAACCCTATTTCCGCAAGTAATCAAAGAATAAACAGGAACAAGATAGCGAAGCAACTGAATTTGTTGGATATAAAAGACGTACACATGATGAGGTTGGGGTTCTGCAAATGGGTAAACGGTGATTTAATTTATCACGGCTTTACTGATAAAGTAGCAATAACTAAATTTTAATGTAGCAAAACCTACCTTACAAATGACATCCCTAGGATATTTATAGGCCTAGGGACATGACTTCTCATATATGGAAACCATTACATATGAAAACCATTGATTATAAATCAGAGTACAAATCCTTATTGCCTGTTTGACTCTAATAAAAAAGAAATACAAATTGTTTTAGTGATACTAGATGACTTGGGCCGATTTTTGGTATGGGATCAAAACCATTGAAAGGTAGACTTTCCAAGCTTTCTAACAAGTTGAAGATCATCCAAATCGAATATGGCATGCCAAAGTTATGGCTAATTTAATTCTACATGTCTACAGCAATTCGAATCCAGCGTGTCAACTTGATCTCTTTCCTTTCCTGGTCCCCATTTAACGTTACAAACATACATGAAGAGTTTAGAAGACCTTAAGTTGGTCCCCAACCAACTTCATTGGTGTTCCATACATTACATATGCACAACACCCTTCTTTTTATTCACGTAAGCACTTCTGTAAAACAAAACAAATATATCTCATGGTGCAACATCCTTCGCTCAAATTTATAAAATATAAATCTAACATAGGGCCTATTTATGAGAGCTTCTGGCAGTTGCATCTATTTACCCCTAGAATCTGGAGCTCCTCCAAACGGTCTAGATTATGGACCAAATTGTGAAACTCAACAACTAAAGAATTTGGCAATGAACTAAAATCTAGAAGCTAAAAAACACTAGCTTCTCTATATTCTCATCAGTTAGATATTTATCAGTTGTTTCTCAGAATCTAAAGAACCCCAAACAAGCCCATAATATGCATACACCTTTGGTTGTTCAATGTATAATATAGTCATAGTCATATCTAAGTTAGTGATATCCTCATCAGAACTACCATATGCTAGATAATCGATCAAGGAAGGAATTATATATAGGAGATGCGAGATTAGAAACATTAGGTGTGTAACAAATCAAATTTTAGCTACTAATCAATAAATGCTTGCATGACTGGCTGACATAATATTGTAGTATGTTCTAGCCTGGTGTGTGTGCGGTTCATAATTGGTCTTGGACTCTTGGTCCCTGCAGAGGCCAGAGAGCGTATTCAGTGGCGATATCAATTTTATACCCACGAATATGATATTGGGCCATACCTTATACCCGATAGGTAAATGGTACGGGTACAGACTACCAATACTTGTTTCACCCGTTTATTCATTAGTCATGAGTATATAAACCAATTTTAACCCTTTCTAACCCTAGCGCACTTCTCTTCTCCTCAACACAGCCGCCACCCACAATCCCTCCCTCCACCTCCCTAACTCCTCCCTCCCCGCCGACCCCCATCCTCTACCTCCCCTAGCACCTCTTCTCGGTGCGCCTCCTCTATTGGTCCCCGCGCTGCCGCCCTAGGATGCCCCCTCGTCCTCCACGTCCCCAACGCCTCCTCCTATCATGCCCCATCTGTCAGCCATTAAGCCTTCTCCGCCGGTCCTCACGCCCCCTCCGTCGGTTCCCACACCAGCCCCCCTCACCGGCCCCTCCCACTACCTCCCATGTCGTCCCCACGCTGGCCCCCGCATGAATCTAACAGGTAAATGGTACTATGGACACATGTTTTTACCTATCATGGGTAACAAGTACAAGTATGAGTATAGAAATTTTTCGAGGTACAGGTTTAGGTATGTACTACCTGCAATGTTTCAAAAAGCACTTGCCTAGACGCTACGCGGCTAGGCTCTGCTCCGCTTTCCACCGACACGATTGGATTGCACGGTTTTCCGCCTAGGCGGCGCTTAAGCGGCGTGAGGGCGAGGCGGGGTGGGCGTAACGAGGTAGCCTGGGAGCAGCAAAAAGAATGCGAAAGGCGTGCTCCGCCCGTGCCGTGCTACTGTCGAAGGAGGAGGAAGAGGAGGGTGGCGAGGATGTGTGGCTGCCCGAGCAAGGAGGCAGTGCTGGCAGATCTGGTGGTGAGGCAGCGGTGGTCGGCGGCTTCATAGCGGCGTGAGACCATGTCTCTTGCAGCGACGGCGGCAACAACGTGAGTGTACTTCTGGGGCGCCTGGGGTGAGAAGGGAGAGAGGAGTTAGGGTTTGTGTAGGTGGGCTTGGGCTTTTAATGGGCTAAAAAATATTTACTACTCCGCTTCTCAGGGTCCTCTGCGTCAGAGAAACCCCGCCGTTTATACTGAAATTGTTATTAGTATAGATTTGTTAAATATTTTGAGTAAATTTTTTTGTTTGATTCTGTTTACAAAATTGGTAAACAGCATAACATATACAAGTAAAAAAATCCAATTATAAAGTAGTAGCTTGTTAGCTCATTACTGCTTAGCCTATTTTTGTTTGCCATTTCATAAAGTCTCATATTTAATTATTGAAGTTTCATGGATATATGATACAGTATGTGATACTGTCAATCTCTATTATTTCATTACAATTTTATTATCTAGTTATATATGTATATGTATTGTCTGAAAACTAAAATATACACCGCCTAGACACGAATGCCTAGCCACCGCCTAGGCTCACCTAGGCATCCTAGGCGCTAGGCATTGGGTCTCTGCTTGCTTACCGTCTAGCGCTTTTTGAAACATTGACTACCCGTACCCGTGGTACCTGGTTATCGTCCCTAGATTCTAGGCTATCACAAGAATAATCTTTACCATATACAGTTTTACATTATGGGGAAATGGTTGTATTTATACTAATATTCTCGTCTCGGTTTTTGACTTGTCATGAGGTAATCTAGTCTAGTTCATTTGTTTGTCACAGTAGCCTCTGAAATTTTACACTAAGACATTATTGGTGTAACCTTACCGAGATTCTCAGTTGTCATAGGAAAATCAAATCTAATTCATCTATTTTACATATTAACCTCTGAAAATTTACATTGAGATATTATTGGTGTAACCTTACCGAGAATCTAGGTTGTTTTAGGAAAATCTAGTCTAATTCCTCTGTTTTACATAGTAACCTCTGAAATTTTGCACTAAGAATTGTAATCTTATTGAGATTCTCGGTTGTCACATGGTAATTTGGTCTAATAATTCCTCTGCTGGACACAATAATCCCGGTTTTTTGCACTCACCCTCAAATTTTACATTAAGATGTTACCTTTGTAATCTTACTGAGATTATCAATTGTCACAGGGTAATCTAGTCTAATTCCTCTGTTTGGCAAAATAACTCTGGAATTTTACACGGAGAGATTATTGCTTATTCATAATGAGATTCTCAGTTTCCATAAAAATTATTCTCAATGTGATTCTCGATTTTCCATAAAAATGGGATTCTAGGTTTGCTATAAAAATGGGATTCTCGGTTTTCCATAAAAATGGGATTCTCTTTTTTTTTTCCATACAAATGGGATTCTCGGTTTTCGATAAAATGAAATTGTCGATTTTTCAAAAAAAAATTGATATTCTCTGTTTTAAAAAAAAAATGATCTGCGCAGTGTGTTTGTTGGTGTACGTACTTTTGCATATCATCACCATCTTCTTGTTCTCCTCCTTACAATCAGATCGATTTGAAGCTTCTTTTCGAAGCAGCTTCTTCACATTTCTCTTGTGTATTTGCCATTTTAATCTTCATTTTGTTTCCGTACCACTTCAGGAACTTCTGAACTGTGTGGGGGTTGGTCGGTCTATATCATTTCCTTCTTTGGATGATGTAATATGAGCAACATCAGGTAAATCCACAACATCCATAGAAATTATCAGACACATTTACAATTTTATCATTTTATATTACACATTTTTAGGGCATTTTTACCATTTCTAATTTCTACTACAATTAATTAATAGGGAAGTAGAAATTATTTTTAATCTTTGGATGATAACAGATCAAATGTTAGGATTAATTCATTCAGTGAAATTTCTAAATGCTTTTAGAGTTGCCTTCTTGCGCCTTCTTTGGAATAATTGATATATCAGCATTCGTTCCCTTGAGATGATTGTGGTGTGCAAGAAGATAGTCTTTTGGAAGCAACATCAGCAAGCGTTAAAGTATTTCGAATAAATGTGATAGAACAAGCATCACTTGTGACATCCTTCTTTGTGGAAAAAGTCAGGGGCGAAATTGGACCTAGTGCAACTTGGGCCCTAGCCCCACTCGTGAATTTTTTTATAGTACCGAGTAATTTTCCGGAATAATATAGATTTTGGAGGCCCAGCCCCACTCTTTCAGTCCAACCTAGGGTTCGGCCTCAGTCTCCAGCAGCGTAGCCCACTAGCGCATCCAAGAAGTGAAGAAATCACCTGCAGCCCATTCTCCATCCAAAACCCTAGCGTCGCTCCAAGCCCCAAGACAGGCGCACCCACCAAGCCACCCCTGACGCCCCCGAAAGCGCTCCCACCCCCACCCTCCGCCGCTGCCGCGAGCGCACCCACACCCGCTAGCCGTTGTCCCCGCCTCGCAGCGCGCCCACGCCCACCACGGTGCTTCCCCTGGCCCCCGCCTACTCTCAGCCGCTTCCCCCGACTAGCGCCTGCGCCCACCAACCCCACACCGCGATGCTGCTCTCGGCCCCCGCTTGTGGCTGCCGTCTCTGGCCAGAGCTCGCGCACGGTGCCTGCACCTACCGACCTCACACCGCAGCGTGCTCGCGCCCGCTCGTAGCCACCGCCCCCGGCCCCCACGAAACAATGGTCGAAAGCAGCACAGATGCTTAGTGGGATTACTTGGACTCAGGAATCAGGTATGAACTGATTTTTCTTTCCAGATATGTGAATGGAATTTTACTCTGGGTTATGAAATTTATGGTTCATATTTAAAATATCAGGATGTTGGATGACACGAACAAACTATCCAAATGTGTCAAGATCGAACAATGCCAAATTAGTGACGAGTAAGACTTTCTCCATTTAGTTGCAGATTTTTTGTTATATTTCAGCGTGTGCATTGTCGTGGATAGTTTTAGAATTATTTTGAGCCCCAGGCTTACAAAAATCTAGGATCCGCCATTGCCAATGTCTCCTCCCGTCGTGCCCTCTTCGTTGGCCCCTGTGCCCCCTCTGATGGTCCTCGCATCGGCCCCCCTCGCCAACCCCCGCCGCTGGCTCTCGCATCGTCCCCCACATCGGCCCCTGCATGAAACTAGTTGGTAAATGGGTATACTCGTGGGTATATGGTGCCCGCGGGTGGTGGGTATAGACATGAGTTTTTACCCATCATAGGTAACAGATATAAGTATGGGTACAAAAAAATCACGGGTACAGATTTAGGTATGCACTACCCATACCTGTGGTATCTGATTGTCGTCCCTAGATTCTAGGCTATCACATGAAAGAAAAAGGGAGGCCACCAAAAAAGAAAACAAATAATCACACCACGGGGACTCACTGGTCCATGGCGGGAGGCGACGCGACCACCAGGGGACGAATCGCCTCAAGGCAACGTTGGGGGCGGAGAATCTATTGCGAGGCGGAGGCGACTCTAGCAGGAATTTGGGGAGGTGGTTGAGGGGAAAGGTGTGCTTTAGGGTTTTGGGGAGGCGTAGAGAGAGCCGATGGTGGTGATAATGAAAGAAAAGCTGGAGAGTGGAGTAGTATTTTTAGAATTTTAGAATTTTGGGGAGGCGGAGAGAGAGACTAGCTTTGTGCCTATCACATTTTAGAATTTTTTTTAGTTTGCACTAGCTTTGTGTCCATCACATTTTTTCTGCAAACTAGATAGAAAAAATTGTTTTGCACTAGCTTCGTGCCCATCACATTTTTTCTGCACAGTGATCGTCGAGTGGCACAATTATTGGTGGGTGAGTTAAATAATTGTTAGAAGATCCCATCACACGGGTAGAAGTCAAGCCAACTGCTTGAATACTAGGTCTGTATTACAGTATTGATTGTTTGACGCCATAAAGATTAATTGTACGATTGTAAATGTTTCAGAATTATGCACATAACCATCAGATTCAGCGGTAAGTCATATACTCATTGAGTCATTGTTGTCACTAACTGTGGTAAAATCAGCTGGATTTCTGTTAGTTACACATATATCCCGTCTTACAAACTTATCCAAGGGATGGGTCATTTTCCCCTTTCCTCTTGTCCAAGATTGAGCCATACTGTTCCTCTCTGATAAAAGTTCTTCACTGGGACTAACAGAACCTACCCAACTGTAACGCATTCCATTTTGCTGAGAACATTCCGGAATTCAATGCTTCAAAATGTTCCTTTCTCTTCATCTGATGCGATGTTATCCCTTCCGACACCCCCAATCTATAACCGTTCCATTCAGGCTACTACCATACGATGTGCTAGTTGATCCTTTGTACTGATTATGTGCATACTGCGAATTATGAAGTAGAAACTCCATCTGGCTCCTGCTAGACGTTTCATAGTTCGGAAAACCTGCTAATGCTGATGGATCCATAATTCTCAGAAGATTGGTCGCAGGCATGGGCTCTTTTGGATATAAGACTGATTGTCCATCATTTCTTCGATCACATAGATTACCAGCTCCCATGGTTGATGTTGTACTAGCTCTGTGCTCGTCACATTTTTCTGCACACGAGATAGAATTATTTCTAGTTTGCACTAGCTTTGTGCCCATCACATTTTTTCTGCGCATGAGATAGAAAAAATTGTTTACGGTAGCTTTGTGCCCATCACATTTTTTCTGCACAGTGGTCGTCGAGTGGCACAATTACTAGTGGGTGAGTTAAATAATTGTTAGAAGATCCCATCACACGGGTAGAAGTCGAGCCAACTGCTTGAATACTAGGTCTGAATTGAGTACCGTATGCTGCTGTCGACAAATTTCTTGTTGCGGCCTTCAAAGAATCACAAGTTAGCTTCTTTGTTTCCTTATGGCCCGAACACTCGGTTGGTGCTTCAGCAATATACTGATCATAATGTTGTGAATATAGCGGTGAGCTTGCAGCAATGGTGACCATTTCTTCCATGCGCAGATGTGTGTGTTGTTCCTGGGTAGACTTTGAATGGTCAGAAATCTGTAAGTTCAGAGGATGCAGACTGGCATCATGTGTGATCTCTGCTAAATGACCCTGTAATTCCTTCTGCATACTTTCTGATGTTGAGTACTTCTGTTGGAAATTAGTTTCAATTACACTTGGTGCATAATTTGGACCATCCATGGCAGCTACTATGACACAATCATCATCTACAGTGTCTTGGATTGAGTATGGCTGATGTAAGAATCAGTCTGAGTCATAAGCTGTCTTTCATGCTGATTTTAGCCAGTAGTTCAACAATGTCCATGGGGATGTCATCTATGATGGGCTGTTTTTCATGCATTACTTCTAGATTTAGTTTGATTCTTGGGTAGACTCTGCTCATGAAGGCCAGCCATGTTTTCGACATCACTCTTAGCTGGAGAAACCTGCAATGATACATGAGGAAAATGTGAGTCCACTAGAATAGAGGAACATAAGCACTATAATCTGGGCTTTAAGTTTGCACTAACTTTGTGCACATCACATTTTTTCTGCACACGAGATAGAATTTTTTTTTTTAGTTTACACTAGTTTTGTGTCCATCACATTTTTTCTGCACATAAGATAGAAAAAAATCATTTGTACTAGCTTTATGCCCATCTTATTTTTTTCTGCACACGAGATAGAAAACAATTTTTTTTGTCTTGGTGGGCCTTCACCCTTTGGGCTATATTCCCTCTTTCTGTGTAGTCTAATCTGACAAAGTCCAGATAAATTAAGCCACAAAATTCACAAAAGCATTATTTGTATAGTCTAATCTGGCAAAGTCCAAGCTATCGGTGTCCAGCGGTGCGCGCGTCACGTACGCACGACGTCGATCATCTCTCGTCGACGGTCGGAGCTCCGCGCGCCGGCGGTGTTCGTGCGCCTGCGGCGAGGCCGACGGAGGAAGTGGATTGTAAATGTCAGGACGTATAGTTTGTACTTTGTAGGGAAGTAGACCTGTACCGTTTTGATAGACTCGTTGCGATCCGTCAATAAAGATATCCAAAGCACATTGATTTATATTTATCGAGCGCCGTACATGGCCAATGGCTTCACCAAGGCGAGTACAAAAGTTTTTTGCAATTAAAGACAGTATCAGACTATCAGAGAGAGAGAGAAAAAGTACAGCACACCTGCTTAATTATTAGATCATCATTTAATTTACCAGCGTATCCAGTCAGCTGGCGTGATCAGTACAGGGCATATATAACAAATCAAATGAAATCAATCGAGGGCATCGTAAAAAAAACGGAACAAGCTTATACATTGAAATGCTACAAGTGTATGATCAAGCCACGTGAAAAAAAATGTGTAACAATACACGAGATATCAGATCACTCACACTTTGCTCGATTGTTACTTCTGATTCGTCTTGGCAATGCTAAGAAGATCACCGAACAGTTTATCCTCGGGCTTCGATGGCCTTAGAGGTTGCCCCATGGAAGATGAAGAGGATGATGTAGAGTTCATCCCCACGTACGAGTTGCCTTGCATGGAAAGGCCGTACATTTTCTGGGAGAGGTCATTCATACCAGAGTAATACGTTGGCCTCCCCTGGCTGTAGTATTGTGCCGCTTGCTGCTGCACTTGCCGGTATTGCGACATCTGAGGACCATACATCCGTGGTTGAAGCATTGCTCCAAACTGGACACCAGGCATCTGTTGTGCATACATCATGACTGGCTGTGCTCCTAGCATTGAAGGTTGCATGCCGGCAAATTGCATTCCTGGCATGGAGTTTGCTGGCAGAGAGCCAAATTGGTCCCTAAAGCCTGGTTGCATCTGTGCTACTGCATGTTGGGTGGCTTGCATGGCTGGAGGTAGCATAACTCCCGGTTGGTTGTTGTACATTGGCTGAGCTTGTGGACCTCCCATATGGTTCATCTGTGGGTGTAGTGGCTGCATGCCACCTATCTGGCCTGATAGCGTTGGGAGAGATTGCATACCTCCCAATTGGCCATTTGGCAACTCGCTGCCTGCCACTGACTGGGCTTCCCAAGGAGGTGGTGGAAGTGTCCCACTTTGATCATCTACAGAATTCAGGTAACATCATCATAATTTCTTCAAAGCTCAAAAAGAACACAGGTCGAACATGTTATATAGTTCTGACATCCAAGGATAAGGATGGTGTAGAAAAATTCACAACAAAGTACTTCAGAAAAAACCAAAAATAATCTGAGAAATGTAAAGGTCTTAATGACTTGCCATACCATAACTCACTGTTTGCTGCGCTTGAGGTGTCATGTGGTTCACAATTTGACCATTCCACCCAGAACTCGTGTGATTAAACTGGGATGACTGATCATAAGATGCTCCAGGGTTCACAGCTCCCCCATTAGGATAGAGCCCTACCTGCTGAGGTTGCTGTGATTGAAGAGGATTGTACGGCTGCTGCAGGGATGGAGCATTGAATGGCTGCTGCTGGGATGGAGCACTGTATGGCTGCTGCTGGGATGGAGCACTGTATGGCTGCTGCTGGGATGGAGCATTGTATAGCTGCGATCCAGGAAGAGCAGAACTTGTATTGAGACCAAAGGGGTCAGCTGGTTTGGCATTGTTACCAGTGGTATTGTTTTGAGAAAATATGTCTACAATTGCTAGCGCATTTTGACTTGAAGTAGAATCAACCACTGGATCAGTGACTGGGACAAGAGCTAGTGAATTTTCTGTTGTAGATGGGTTGTCATCCCAGCTAAGAAGATCAATGCCAGGATCAGATTTCGGTGCTGGGGTTGCTGAGCCATTTGACACTGGAGGGGCTGGAAGCGCTAGTTGCTCAAAAGGTGACTGTTCACTGGTACTGTTACAAAGGGAGATCACATGCAAATAGAAGTTATTAAAGCAAACATGTATGGATTTGACAAATAGCTAAAAATACTACAACATTATGGAAGCCAAGAGAAACAAACAAATGAACACTAAAGATGCAGTTTGGATGACATAATTTGGCTAGATTCAAGAAATGCAACTTATTTTATGTTTCCTCCCCGAGCTTTTCTTTCAACCACTGTTGGATTATAAAATATGGCCACTAATATTCCATTATTAAATGACATAGCAAGAAGGTGAGAAAAATTAGCCTGCAATAAGATGGCTTGTAGGGGTGTTGACAAACAAAAATGACTTGTCGGGTATAAGTGAGTTTTAGAGGGTTCTGCAATTTCCCAATGTTATCAACCTTATAGGGGTGTTAAATAAACAAAAATCATATAGTAGGTAAACAACAAAGGCAGTGACTTTTTGGATTTTATGCAGTGTTTATCATACTGGCTTGATCAGGAACATAAATAGGAAATTTATACACATGACAATAAAACATGCTGTCAGGGAATACATATTTGCTAGCCTACAGTTACACTGCATTGAGACCAAATTGGGGTAGTGGCTGCCAATCTCAACTTTTCTACTGGTAAAGTAGAAAATGTGATGATTAATTACAATGTACAAACCATTATGTTCTTTACACCAGATATAACTAGCAGTTTAGAAGAATAACACTATGCATGGAAAAAGAGCAGCCTGACAGTAGGCACAGAAACATGGCTGATGGTACAATAACAATACTCTAGTCACCAAAACTGAAGAACTACACATGGAAAGAATGGAGTGTTTAAGCACTTCTTGAGCCAAAATAATGGCCAATTACTATTTCCAAACTTGTTTCCAGTATGGCAGTATTTATGCACAAAAATCACACATGAATATATTGACATTATTCAATATTACGCAGAACTACGAATATGCAAATATGATAGGAGAAGACTATAACCTTTGGTTTGGTTCTTTATTAGAGTCTTGGGTTGTGGGATCCTCAATATCAACAAGTGCCTGCTCTTTCTTAGAGTCTTGGTTCGTGGAATCCTCAGTGTCTACAAGTGCCTGCAGAGACTTCGGTTTTTTCTCCACGCGAACGGCAATGCCAGCAGCAATTGCATCATGTTTTGCTAGAACACGTTGCAAGTCATCATTCAGTGCAAGCCCTTGTGACATAAGTTCCTCATCCCTGAAAATGGGGAAACCAGCATTTTAGTATATGTGGCAATAAATAGCTAAACTGAGATCATCCAGATGGTAGCTGAGGAAGCTACTTGTGACAGCCTTTCATGAGTGAATCTTTTATTCTTTGGAGTAACAAACTCCTTATAAGATCATTCTTATGAGCAGCCCTTCTTGAGCAATAGCATTATATATTCACGCAGGCAGAAATATTATAAAAGTAACCCACAAAATTGACGAAGACAATCCTTTTTATCATCCTCTTCTCAGATAGATGCTCAGAATACAAAAGGGTCAGTCAGACAACTTGATTCATCTCTTAGAGGGAAAAATTATATTCACTAAAATTAGAGTTACCACACAAATCAACATTGCTTAAAAAATGAAAAAAATAGGAATTCAAAGATCACCATACGTGGTAGAATTAACTAGCTGCACCACTCTCTGCTTGTAAGTGCGACACTGATCAACAAGCTCCACAATCACCTCCTGCCTCAGTCCCTATGTACAGAGCAGTAAAAAAATATAATCAACAAACCTTAACAACATAATAGGACCTTGTAAGTGTAGGGCTGGGAATATGGCATATAACTACAAATTTGAACCTAGACTAAAATCACCTTAAGAGTGTTTCTTCTTCCAATTTAATGGACACAAATATTACAGAGTATTCCTTCATGCTATGAATTTTAAATATACATGTCCAAAAACCAACAGATGGGTGTTATTAAAAGCATAAAACCAAAGGTATACCATCTTCATGCTTTGCTACCTTTTGTTACCAAATAGACTATGTAACATACTAACATAGTATCAAGGCTACCATGTAAATGGTATTCCAAGTAATGCTAGTTGGAAAAATTGCACATCTGATAAGTTACAGGCTTACGGGCATATACTCGTATGAAAAATACTTGGCCTGAAGCCCTAGAGACGTCAGATCATTAGACATCATAAACAATGTTTATGAAATATAAGCAAGTTTGGGCAAAAATATGCTTCACAGCAGAGTAAGTATTATGTGGTTTGAACAAGGTCATATTTCAAAGTAAAACTGGTCAGGACATATTTCTCAGAATAAAACAAGATAGAAGATTTTTCTGTAACTGGTAATTGCAAGTTTGCAACACTAAAGTTACGGTGTGCATTTTTTGCGCAGCTTGAGTATAAAGCATGGCAAGGGTATTTTTTGCACCTCTCTGTTTCCAGGGTCTAAAGCATTCAGCATCTCTGCTAGCACATCCATTATACCACGAGCATTCTGAATCTCTGACATGCTGAAAATATAAGAATGCATTCAGTTTTAATTCATAAAGAGAAACAAAATACAAGACTAAAAAAACTGCAGGCAAAGCTTCGGTGGAGTACATGAATTATTCAAAAATGCACATTGGAGACGCAACAAAAGAAATGATAACCATCTTTACTCCTTTCAAAGGAGTTGGTTGTTGTGATGGTGTGCTCTACACCCATCCCCTTCATTTCAAGGACTCTTTTGTGGATGGATGTGCATGGGTTCATGTAGAAATATGAAAGGTATTTATAAAATCTTTTATAAGGATTGCATCCTTTGCGCAGCACATGAGTGAGCACATGTGCATAACAGGTGTCAATTGATGTGATGTGAATTGTGGTGTGTGCACAGTTTTTGGGGGACTTTTTTCATTTGTTTTAAGTTTAGAATCTATGGTATATTTATTTGAGGTCTATTGCAATTCACAGGCAGTTAGGCACTATGTTAGTTATGTAATAGTACTTTACACACAAATTATGCTCGACGGCAGGAGGTGCAAACAATAGTAATTTTCTAATGGTCATAGTTTTCAATATGAACATTCACGTCATAGTCTCAAATCAGTTGGGGTAGGCTAGAGTTAAAACCCCATAGGAGCCATTAATCCCAATAAGAACCATTAATCAAGGTTCAAGCACATGAATAGCTTCTCTCCATGCACTCCTATTCAAGGCCAAATCTTTAGGAATATTCTATCCTTTCAAGTCTCTTTTTATTGTCTCCTCTCAAGTCAATTTCAGTCTTCCCCTACCTCTCCTCACACTATTGTCGTGCCTCAGGATTCCACTATGCACCGGTTCCTCTAGAGTTCGCCGTCGGACATGTCCAAATTATCTCAACCGGTGTTGGACAAGTTTTTCTTCAATTGGTCCTACCCCTAGCCTATCACGTATATCGTCGTTCCGAACTCGATCCATTCTTATGTGCCTACAAATCCAACGCAACATACGCATTTCTACAACACTCAACTGTTAAGCATGTCGTCTTTTTGTAGGCCAACATTCTGCATCATACAACATTACATGTCTAATCGTTGTTCTGTAGAACTTGCTTTTTAGCTTTTGTGGCACCCTCTTGTGACAGAGAATGCCAAATGCTTGTCACCACTTCATCCACTCGGCTCTGATTCTATGGCTACTATCTTTATCAATATCCACATCTCTTTGAAGCATTGATCCTAAATATCGAAAGGTATCCTTCTTGGGCACTACTTGACCTTCCAAACTAACATCTCCCTCCTCATGTGTAGTAGTGCTAAAGTCACATCTCATATATTCAGTTTTAGTCCTGATAAGTCTAAAACCTTTGGACTCAAGAGTCTACCTCCACAACACCAGTTTCCTTTTTACTCCTGCTCGGCTTTTATCAGCGTTGGAAAAATCGGTGATCGGTAACTGATCAGTCAACCGCCGAATAGGGATTAATCGGTTAATCGAAGGATTAACTGAATTAATCGGTTGACAATTAATCAGTCAATTAAATATTTAAATAATATATTATTTATACTTAACATGCATACTTGTGTCTCTATCTCTCGTTCTCTCATGTCTTTTTCTTTTTTTCACTTGCTAGCTAGCTACTGTTACATGCATGTACTGTCTGTGCATTGGAAAGAGCAAGGTTATGGCCCACATGTCATGAGAGATAGGCAGAAAGTTTGAGGTGAGTGGACAGTGGACAGGAGAGTGTAGCAGTATTTTTGCATCGTCTTTCCTCTTATCTTTTCCCCTCTCTTCCTTCTCTCTTTTGCGCCGCTCTGTTCTTCCCCCAAAAGCCACTCTGTTCTTCCCCTCTTCCTTCTCTCTTTTTCTTAACCTAAGAAATCCGCTCGAGCAGATCCAGCAGCGCTAGGCCGGTGTAGATCTGGCGCGAGCCCGATGTGGCCGTTCGGCGCGGATCAGCCAGTGGCAGCGGCGTCGCGGGCCTGACACCGACGGTGGTGTCGCGGGCCCGACGCGGCGACGGCGGCGCGAATCCAGCGAGAGCGCAGATCAGGTGGCTAGGGCGCAGATCAGCAGCTGCCGATTAATCAGTGGGCGCCGATTAATCGGTCGACCGATTAATGGGCCGATTATAGGGTAAATTAACTTGGGACCTACCGATCACCATTTAATCGGCCAATTAATCGGTGATTCGGCCGATAAAGTCATCCGTGTAACCATCACCTGTTTGAACACTAGTCACAACATTGTTATACATGTCCTTGATGAGGACAACATACTTTGTTGGGACTTTATGTCTGTCCAAAGCCCACCACATGAGTATATGACATTCCTTGGTATTTTGTCATAAGCCTTTTCCAAATCAATGAAAACCATATAGAGAAAGATAATCTCAAAACAGAAAATGAAAATGAATAGTAAGAAAGCACACCTCAAAGCAGGAAAGTCATTTGCAACAGAAGATTCAGCCTCATCCTGTTGATCAGGACTACGCATATTTCTGGCTGCTTGAGACTGGCCATTAAACAATGGTGCAGATGGTTCAGATCTCTTGGGAAATGCAGCTCCAGCACGCTGAAATGGTAAAATAGGAGGATAGCTATGTCAGACTGCGGCAAATTGCCTTAATTCTTATAGAGATAGCCAGATCAGTAACCAATTAATCACAGGACCAAAATACAGTAACAACTTCTGAGAACTGAAAAGTCAGTCTGAGAAAAATGTAGAGCTTGATAAACTGAACTGGGCTTCAAAAAATATACCACCAAGTCATGGTACGCTGCATAGTATTGCGGATATCTTGCACGTGGTCCCCCAAATGCTTCTTGCCATGTATCTACCATAACTAATATCTTCTCTTTGACATGCTGATCAGACTGTAATAGGACAAGAATATGCCATCATACTCAGCACATTAAAACAGAGCAATAGGAGTATCAAAACTATATCATATTAAACCTTTTTCTTCACTATCTTCACCATCTCATGCAACACATCTCTTTCTGCAACGTGCATTTGGAATATATCCCCACAGTTCTTGATCGCAGTTTCCAAGAGCTGAAATAGAAGAAAATCACCATCAAGACATTATTCATTGTACATCATGTATAAGTTTTCCTGCACAAGATACATCTCCAAAATCCAAACCATAATGAATCATAAACAGTTGAATTCGAATCTGTCAAAGCCAATTGAATAGAATATGTTGTATCCTCATCGAATATCTTGGTCTTTCCATTTTGAGGACTGGACAAAGAACTATAAATATCTAACTACAAATTACATGATTGCCTGAGTTTGAAAGCTAGAACAAATGTTGCAACCATGTTTAGCTAGACAATGATGTTCATTTATGCTAATGGTGTTGCAAATTGCATGGTTACATAATACTATGTTGATCGTTACATTAACATATGTTCACGAAACATGGGAAAAGCATACTAATACAAATTGGAACAGTAGTGATTAGTTTACAAAAGAATTAATATGAAAATAAGACTGAGAAACAGACATATATGTTTGATGGTTTAGAAAACGCGTATATCATACAATCCTCTTATTTCTTGTGGCATTAGCATCACACTTAAGAGCAGAGGTCAAGTTGCAAATATACTCACAGTTAGTGCAAGAAGTTGAACTTTTGGATTTTTGTGTCCAATCCTTTTCTTGAGTGCCTTCACAACATCTTTTGATTGCCTGTTACCAGAATGAATGATTGATCATCAATAACTGACAAACCAAAAAACATAGAAATTATTGGATATATGATAAATATTCATCTTCAAAGTCAACCATTTGGCTTCCAAACACACTACTTGACCATGAATAAAGGAAGACAAACTATAAAACCGATAGACAGGAATATAACAATTTCCTTATAAGTCAAAACCAGCAGACACATCAAACAGCGAAACTTCATCACCCTTGTGTGGCCTATTCCAATAACTAGTAGTAATACCTATATCATTGTTAGGCTAACTGGCTATTTAAGTATTCAACTGTACCGAAGATCAAGCCTTGCATCAATATACTCCACTAAAGTAGCTTGATAACCGAAAGTTCTAAACAACATTTGATGACCCAAAATCATAATTGGCATACACCAGATCATCATGAATGGGCCTACTTACAAGGGGAGTGTTCTTAAGGCGTTGCCTAGACGTTTGGGCGTGATCTTGAGCTGGCCGTCGGCGTCGCCTTGGATCCAACGCGTATGGCGTTCACCTCAGGACGATGGGCGTCGCCTAGGCACGATTTGGCTTCGTCCTGACACCCAGCAGCCCGAGGTCGACGCTATACGCATTGGCGCTAAGGCATGCAGCTGGCGCAGTGGTGTGAGGGAAATAGAAGGAAAAAGCATGCAGGAAATAGCGGGAAACAGCGCGCGGGAGAGAAAATCGAGGAGAAGAGAGGGAAGAGATGGGGTGATGCTGGCGGTGGCGGATTTACTCTGCTTGGCAGCAGATCTAGGCTTCTCCGGCATGAGACGGCGGAGGTGAGCGGCAGAGGGGATCTTCGGCAGGCGGCAGTGGATGTCCAGGTCCGGCAGGCAGCGACGGAGGTGAGCGGCAGGAGGCAAGCGCCCGGCGAGGTTGAGTGGCTACTCAGTGTGAAGTTGCAAAGTATACTGCTACTGCAGCAGAAGGAGGCAGGAGCAAAAGGTCGAGCACTGCCACTGCTACTGCTACTCATTGCTAAGGAGCTTACAGCCTCAGTCACAGGTATTATGTTCTGTTCTTTGTTGCTGACTTGCTGTATTCTATTCTATGTTGAGTAATTGCTAACAGTAGTTGTATTCTATTCTCTGTTTAGTAGCTGCCTAGCTTGTTTAACAATAGTTGGATTAGTTCCTAACTCATTTTTTGTGTAGATTGCTGCATGGGACAAGAGAAGAGAAGGGAAGATCAGAAGATAAGAGAAGAGAGGTCTTCATTGGCAGCACCAAGGTAAGTATATATGCTACACTGCTACTAAAATCTGGAGCAATTATATGTTAGGGTATGTGTATGGCGTCGCCTCACCACGCGCCTAAATTGCCTAGGTGGCTAGAAGGAGGTAGGTCGCCGCACCTCGCCTTACCACCTTAAGAATATGCAAGATGCTTAGCAAGTTTGTAAATGAAATAATACTACCCCATACAAGAACTGATTCTCTTTGGTTGGTTCCATTACCATTTCACCACAAATGCAAACTATGTTGAGAAATGCCAAAGGAATCCATGAATATCATACTCTTGCCAGTTGAACCTACTGCAGCATATCATTTTGTCACTTTGAAATCAGCTGACGGAAAGGCAAGCAGGCATCAATCCCCAGCAATTCTAGTCATTCCCAAAACTTCCATTCGGTCAAGCGGACAAAAAATACTTCCTCTACAATCAAAGACCTCATGACAAACCAGGGTGCACAGGGTACAAAAGGAGCAAGGCAAAGCCAGATCCACCAGACGCAGATCCTGATCTCCCCATTTAGCATTTACCCACCACACAATTGCATCCAAATTGGACGGTAATGTTCATCAAAAACTCTGTCCCATCTCGCTCAAACCAACCAGCCACGAAAGGCCCAACACCACTCCCAGAACCAGTCGTAACCCGTAGCCCACCATTCGACGGCCACGAGAGTACGGAGTACGAGACGCCTCTCAACACGAAATCACGCCCCGCATCCCCCCACAGATCAAGCTCAAACTCCAGCCACGGGAACGCACGCGCAATGGCGGTGGAACACCGAATCCCCGGCCACGACGCGGAGGAGACCTCGGGGAGGGAGGAGCACATACCCGGGATCGCGGTTGCAGATGTCGCAGATCTCCATGTTCTTCGCCCAGTCGGGGCCGATGAGCATGTCGCTGGTCGCCCGGTCCACCATGGCGCCGGCCATGCTCGGCGGCGGCAACTCCGGCGGGGAGGCCGAGTGGAGGGGCCCGCCCGACCAACAACCCTAGCTCCTCCGGCCAGGCGGCTCCGCTACTGGCCGGATTCGGGTCGGAGACGAGCGATTGGCCCCGGCTCGAGACCACCACCAGATTAGCTGTCCCCGCCCGCGTTCCTCTCTCGGCGGGCGCCTTGTTAACGATTTTTTATTTATTTTTTTCGATTTCCCTTTTTTTCTTTTCTTTTCTTGGTATCCGCCACGCGAAATTAGGGGCAGTCCCAGGAGTTTCTACCTCTTCTAAATAAACTAATTATTTCAATTCATATGCTACTTACTCCTCTCAAATTATAGACTTTAGTGTCTTTATTAAAAAGTGAGGTAAAAAGACTCAAATATCCTTCATTAATGTAGATACAGTTCTATAAAATATCAATGTAATACTATTGCAACACACCCACCGTGCAAGATCCATTACTACGTCATGCATATTTGAATGGTCAGGTGGCAAAACAAAATTAGATCTAGCGTCAAACTCGCTTGCTTATAAATACAGGACACACTGGTTTTTGCTCTTTTCAAACAACCATATACAAGACAATACCTCTGTCGATAGAAGAACAACATCCACAAAGCAGTGCGGCTCAACATCATTCATCAATATAACAGCATGTTTGGACAACACAGCAGCACCAATAGCATATCCAACTCACCTACACATGAGGCCTTCATCAACATTGATCTTAATGTAGCACTTGAAGAAAAAGGTAAAGAGGGCAACGTACCACTTGAAGAACAAGGGGAAGAACCTGGTGAAGATGATTATGAAGAACAACAAGGTATGTTTGCATAATAGGAGTACATGCATCCAATAGAGTAAAGAACAAGTTTACATGTTTCTGATTTATGAAAATGCAGCATACATATGATTCAAGACTGTTAATCATCTAAAATAAGTAAAGAACAAGTTTGTACTCACAATAAAGACACAACTGGATGCCCAGATTGATCCGACCACCGCCGCAAAGAAACAAAGGAAGCACATACCTTGCTCTTCTTATTTCTCTCTTCCTTCATTGTCTCATAGCATCTTAACTGAAGTAACGGAGGAATTTTGCATAAAGGAAGGAAGCCTCATATCTTGCACAAATTTCTCTCCAAGTCTGGATTGTGATCTAGGAACCTCGAATCTTGGACTGAATTGAACGTCAATAAACACACCAGCCGCACTAGGATCACAAATCCGGTATCAAGAGGACACACATAACCACCACCTAGTGAACTCTTGAATGCTTCTTACTGCATGCTGGGTGACTAGAGCTATAGTATGTATGGATATAACTCTCTTCAGGTTTTCTCCAAATATAGTTAAGTATTGTTGATTCTATAACGCAATGTTGTCCTTTAATTCCTAAGCATCTCTTATCTGTTGTTATTGTTTGATGTTCACAAGACAGCTCATAATTTGGTCTGAAACTGCTACCAAACAAAATTGTAGTTGTGATATGTATGTCATGAATTTGTCTTTGATAATTAGCAATACAAGAATTCAACATGTTAAGTATATGCTGTCAGTTTGCACTGCTAGATCTTGCAAGCTCTCTATTACACATTCTGTTGAAAGATAGGTGGCATGTTGTTAGTTCTCTATCTTTCACTCTCTCTCATTCATTAATTTTTCTAATTAGGTAATGTCCAAGCCGAGCAATAACAACTTGAACAAGACCAGGAATATGAAGCAGGTGTTATTCATCATTTAGATCTCACCATGCAGTCACAAAATCAAATAGGTATGATTATACAATTAGAAACATATTGATAAGTGTAGTTTATATTTCACAACTAAATTATGCATTACATTTTTATATGATGAACAGCACAACCTAGATCAACATGTGCAGCAAGAAGAACATGAAAGTATCACTAATAATAGCAGAACTTGGTTGACAAACGAGCAGAGGCATGAAGTTTATGAAGCGTTACTTGCAAGAAGTACAAACATGAAACTTAAAAAGGCCACCACCACTATTGTTACAAGCTTATTTAACATTAGTCAGTGGTTAGTCTAAACTATTTAGAGGAAAGCAAAGTGTTGTCATACAGAAGGTAGTCCAGTTGATCTTACATCGAAAAAGCTAAAATGTGGACGACATCGAGTCCAAGTGGACTTACCTCAAATCCGAACAATTTCATTGAGCAAAAGATGTACTATTAGAGCCATTGCATCTGAGCTACAAATTAGTAGAAGCACGATACATAGAGTATTCAAACAAGACAAGATTCATTGTCATTCTAACACAATTAAGCCTTTCTTAAAGAAAGAAAATAAGAAAGCCCGACTCTAGTTTTGTCTACATATGCTAGATGTTGATACTTTACATAATTAAATTTTCTTTAGTGATATGCACAATATAGTCCACTTGGATGAGAAACAGCTCAACACCACAAGCAAGGCTAGGAGGTTCTACATGCTACCGGATGAACATGACCAACCCATTAAGGATTGTTCATAACAAAAACTCAATCGGCAAAGTCATGTTCTTGGCTGCACTTGCTAGGCCACGATATAATCAAGCAGGAAATTACACATTTGATGGCAAGATATGTGTGTGTTCGTTCGTTAAGAAGGTTGGATTGCATTTTGAATTCTTTACTATAGCACTTGTATGTTACATGTACTAACATTTGTAATCATTGTCTTTAATTGAGTAGGAAGCAACGGTGAGAAGCAGTTGTAACCGGGAAAAGGGCACAATGGTCATAAAAAGGAATAGTTGTTAACAGGGAAACAATTAGAGAATATTTGATTTCAAAGGTTGTTCCAGCTATTGCAGCATCATAGCCAGAAGAGGAAAGGACTATTTGGATTCAACATGACAACGCTAGGACACATATAATAGCAAATGATGAAGCATTCATACAAGCCATAGCACAAACTGGGTTAGACATCCTCATAATACACCAGCATGCTAATTCTCCAAATATGAATGTTCTAGACCTTGGTTTCTTTGCTTCTCTTCAATCATTAACAGTAAGAAGGAATGCTACAAGCATAGATGAACTAATGAATAATATTAAACAAGAGTATGATGAGCATGATACAGCTAAAGCAAACTATGTGTTCCTTACACTATAGTCCTGCTTCATAGAGGTTATGAAGACAAGAGGAGATAATGGATATAAGATTCCCTACGTGAACAAAGAAATAGAGCTGCTTGAAATTCTTCCTACTAGACTTAGTTATGATCATATCCTATATGAAAGTGTGATGCAGTTCTTAGCTCAGTGATGGAACCTAGGATAATAGGATGCAAATGTGGAATCTTATTTTGGAATAGTTTTTTTGAAGCATTATCAAATGCACATGTAAGTAATGTGTTGTAATGTTACAAAATGACTGGTTTCATATATATATATATATATATATCTATATTTAAGGTCAGTATTCACTTCTTAAAGCTTTTCAGCTCATCCAGGTCATAGTAGTTCAGCCAAAAAAGGATGTGAAGTAGCCATAAGAGGTTAATTATACATTCAATTAGCAAAAAGAGGTTACACAGTGAGCATAGGTTTAAGATCCATTAGTAATATTAGTCACCTACTCCTAGAGGCACTACACATTATGAACATATTAGCACTTCTAATATTGATGCTAGTACTACTACTAAACTTAACAATCCTAGAGTTCATATATGTCATGCCATTATTTACAAGGTTTCGGCATATAATACATGGGAAGTAAAATCTTTAACATACTGTTACGAGTGGCCGCAAATCCATTAATGTCCTCATCGCCTGACGATGGTTGGAGCAGGGCATCCCTGGGCTGCTGCTTGGAGTGGACAAAGAGGCTGTCCTCGGGTTGCTGCTCCCCACTAACACTTCTCCTTCTAGCACTAAAACGCTGTGAATCGATGCTGCTTTCGTCATTCAACTCCAACACGAAGAGGAACTCATCAACACCACCCCCATCTGAATCTTGCACAAAATATGTTCATTCTTGAACGATGGCTCCCATGTTCTCTCCCTTGAGGGCCAGCCAAAAATCACCCCTGTCACTTGATGGAATTGTGCCCAAGAAAATTCTGTGGGAACCGGAAGTTCTGGGTTCTAGAGCATCCGAAAGTTCTGGTAGGACCAGAAGTTCCGGGCCAGCCCTAGTATTTGATTTTCTGGACGAACCGAAAGTTCCGGCTATAGCTGGAAGTTCTGGGTCGAGAATTAATTCGATACAGAAGGTCATTTTCGGAAGTTCCGGCTGTAGCCGGAAGTTCCGGTCCAGGCAAATAGATTAGATCTGTTGGGCTTTAATACAGATTAAAGGCCCGTGATAGAGCACTATATAAAGAGAGGTGGGGCAAGCACGAAAAGATTGCTAGTTGTTGCTGCTGTTCCTGGTTGTGAGCCCTAGCCGCCACCTCTCTTCTCTCCTCGATTGCAAGGGTTGTGATCGATCTTCCTAGATCCCACGAGTGGTGCTAGCACGCCGACGCAAGGTGAGCCTGTCCCCGAACTTGTGGATACCGTGGAGACACTACTCCAATAGTGGTGCTCGTCTTCTTTCCATGGAGATCGCCGAATCGTCAGATCGTGTCGTCTTCATCGCCGGATCACCGACGAACGAACGGAGCCGGAGAAGAGCTGTTCAAAGACGCGCTTCATCGACTCTACTTCCGCTGCCCGAGCGCATCTCGAAGCTCAAGGTAACGATCCATGATCCTATTACAAGCATGGTTCCTGGGCTAACGGGGCAAAATTTTGAAATTAGTGGGAGCACAGTGCATCTCGAAGAGGTTCGAGAGCCACTAGAAAGTGTTTCAGCTCCTACTGAACCGGACCTCGACATGCAAGATGTTACAGAGCCTGTTATCGAGACACCAGCCCCACGTCGGTCGGAGAGGTTGAGTCATCCGCCCGAGCGGTTAGCGTTTTTGACCACTGGGCAGCGCGACATATTATTATTGGACAATGATAAACCTAAGACCTATTCGGAAGCTGTGATGGGACCAGACTCTGAAAAATGGCTTGGAGCCATAAGATCCGAGTTAGAATCCATGCGAAAGAATCAAGTTTGGAACTTGGTCGATCCACTTGATGGTGTAAAAACCATCGAGTGTAAATGAATTTTTAAGAAAAAGATAGACGTTAATGGAAATGTTCACATCTATAAGGCACGATTGGTGGCGAAAGGTTTTAGGCAGATTCAAGGTGTTGATTATGATGAAACGTTTTCACTCGTCGCTATGCTAAAGTCTATCCGGATCATCCTAGCAATTGCCACATTTTATGATTATAAGATATGGCAAATAGATGTCAAGACGGCTTTCCTTAATGGAAACCTAACTGAGGATGTGTACATGACACAGCCTGAAGGTCTTGATGATCCTGAGAATGCTAGGAAAGTTTGCAAGCTGTAAAGGTCCATTTATGGGCTGAAGCAGGCTTCTCGGAGTTGGAACCTTCGTTTTGATGAGGTAGTCAAAATGTTTGGCTTCATCAAGAACGAAGAAGAGTCTTGTGTTTACAAATAGGCTAGTGGGAGCTCACTTGTGTTTCTGGTCTTATATGTAGATGACATATTGTTGATCGAAAATGATATTCCTATGCTAGATGCTGTCAAGTCTTCGTCGAGAAAAAGTTTCTCAATGAAAGATCTTAGAAAGGCAGCATACATCTTGGGCATAAAGATCTATAGAGATAGATCGAGAAGGTTAATTGGATTAAGCCAAAGCATGTATATTGACAAGGTATTGAAGCGGTTCAATATGCAGAACTCCAAGAAAGGTTTTCTGCCAATGTCACATGGTATTTCTCTCAGCAAGAGTCAGTGTCCTTCGACACCTGATGAGCTGGAGAAAATGAGTGCGATCCCGTATGCCTCCGCAATCGGTTCCATCATGTATGACATGCTTTGTACGTGCCTAGATGTTTCTTATGCTCTAAGTGTTATGAGCAGATATCAGTCAAACCCGGATAAAAGTCACTGGGCGGTAGTAAAAAGTATCCTTAAGTACTTGAGAAGAACTGAGGATATGTTCCTGATCTATGGAGACGAGGAGGAGCTCGTTGTAAATGGTTACACCGATGCTAGCTTCCAGACCGATAAGGACGATTCGCGATCGTAGTCTAGATTTGTGTTCTGCCTCAATGGTGGTGCAGTGAGTTAGAAGAGTTCTAAGCAAGAAACGGTTGCAGATTCAACGACATAAGCCGAGTATATTGCAGCTTCGGAAGCTGCACAGGAGGCAGTTTGGATCAGAAAGTTTGTTTCTGAGTTTGGTGTTGTCCCTAGTGCGTCCAGTCCAGTGGACCTCTATTATGATAATAGTGGTGTCATTGCGCAAGCCAAAGAGCCTAGGTCGCACCAGAAGTCCAAGCACATACTGTGGCGCTATCACCTGATCCGTGATATTATAAATAGAGGTGATGTGAAGATATGCAAGGTGCACACGGATTTGAATATAGCCGATCCGTTGACGAAGCCTCTCTCACAGCCCAGACATGAGGCGCACTTGAGCTCTATGGGTATTAGATACTTACGTGAGTGAGTCGAGTGTATGTGAGAAGAAGTTAGTTTATCTATGCTGATGTACATTTGGATAATTTGTTATCTTGTTCCTCGAATAAATGTCTTTTATATTGATCAGCAAGTTGATAACTTGTTTGTGAGACTCTTTGTGTTATGATGTTGTTCTAAATGATCCCTAATCTCATATCGTCATGTGGGACAGTGATGATTTATAGATTAGCACATCTGTCTGATTAATGATTATATTTCACAGATCATAGACATAGAGATGTCAAATCAGTGATGTGGACTCATGTTGGTGAACATTGAGTTGGATAGACCCACCTTGAGATACTGCTGGGATTGTTATTTTATATGTGCCATCAGTTGTCATTTCAAATGGTGTACCTGCAGAATCCTTAGACCTGAGATCGTCATTGATTCTAGAATGTGTAGTAGCACACTTAGGGGCTTCCAAACGCTATTCCGTAACACGGTAGTTATAAAGGTTGCTTTCGGGTGTGTCATGAAACATGTCGTGGGATATGAGCGATCAAGATGAAATTTACCCCTCCTACATAACGGGAGAGACGTCTCTGGGCCCCTCGAGGTAGTCGGATTGGAAAGTGCATGGCCATGCCACTATGATCAAAGAGTTGATCATGATTGAATCCATTACTTGATCGAGTGAAGTGTTGAGCTATCAACAAGGGTGGCACGTATCTCGTCTTGAGCTTGACTGATGTCGTGTGGTAAAGGGATTGGTGCGTGAGTATATCAAGGTTTAGAAAGTATGATTTTGACTTTGTATGTATTTAGGGGTCAATATGTGCTGCTAGGTACTGCTATTGATCGGCGATCCGGAAATGGTTTCTGGGTAGCGGCCGTTTGCGTATGAACCTATCGGGTCGCACGTTTAAGGGGATGAAATTCAAATCTTGTAAAGAATTGATTCTTGTGTAAGTGGGAGATTGATGGAATTGTGCCCAAGAAAATTCTGGAGGAACCGAAAGTTCCGGGTTCTGGAACATCCGGAAGTTCTGGTAGGACTAGAAGTTCCGGGCCAGCCCTAGTATTTGATTTTCTGGATGAACCGAAAGTTTCGGCTGTAGCCGAAAGTTCTGGGTCGAGAATTAATTCGATACAGAATGTCATTTTCGGAAGTTCTGGCTGTAGCCGGAAGTTCTGAGGTCCGAAAGTTCTGGCTATAGCTGGAAGTTCCGGTCCAGGCTAACAGATTAGATCTGTTAGGCTTTAATACAGATTAAAGACCCGTGACAGGGCACTATATAAAGAGAGGTGGGACAATCACGAAAAGGTTGTTGGTTGTTACTGCTGTTCCTGGTTGTGAGCCCTAGCCGCCACCTCTCTTCTCTCCTCGATTGCAGGGGTTGTGATCGATCTTCCTAGATCTCACGAGTGGTGCTAACACGCCGGCGCGAGGTGATCTTGTCCCCGGACGTGTGGATTCCGTGGAGGCACTACTCCAATAGTGGTGCTCGTCTTCTTCCTGTAGAGATCACCGGATCGTCGGATCGTGTCGTCTTCATCGCCGGATCGCCGACGAACGAACGGAGCTGGAGAAGAGCTGCTCGAGGACGCGCTTCATCGACTCTACTTCCGCTGTCCGAGCGCGTTTCGAGGCTCAAGGTAACGATCCATGATCCTATTACACGCATGGTTCTTAGGTTAATGGGGCAAATTTTTGAAATTAAGCGCTAGCATAGCCTCCGCATAACCTAACATCACTTTGTACTCGACGACCTCTCACTCCTCGTCGCCCACATCATCGCTGGTTGCCGCCATCCATTGAATTGCCTTCTACCATGGCATGTGGGGGATCATCACTGACCTTGTCTGCCGCTGCATTGTGCAGGTGTCCTATGCCATTGGTGTCCCGTAGCCCCTCTCCATGTTCGTCAACTCGTATGGCACCAGCATGATCCTAGACAAGGAGATCGTCAAGATTGTGAAGGAGAACTTCGACTTCAGGCACAGGACACATGTCCATCATATCGATGGCATCGCAAGCTCTGCCCGTCGTCGTCGATCGTCCGTCATCATTAGTCGCTCGCTAGATCCACAACACTATCAGTCGTCTGCCAGATCCACGGCGCACTCACCACTGTAATGGCAAGCTCCGACGCTCTCTGCCTCGTTAGATCCACGTCGTTGGTCGCCCGCCATCGCTAGAGGCCGGTCGCTCACCAGGCGCCTACCGGTCGCTAGGCGCCCGTCGCTGTCGTCGCTAGGTTTTCAGGTGGAGGAGGGAGCAGAAGGGAGAGGTCAGGACTCGAGAGGAGAAGGGGATCCTTTGTGTGCACAAGTTTTCTAGATGATTTTTTTATTGGTAGATAGGGAATATGTAGATTGGGGCAAAATGGAAAGATTTAGGGGGGAAATCATAGAAGTTGTAATATCTGGGATAAAATTTGAATGGTAGAAATTGTTGTGTTTTAGGATGGAGGGAGTACTAAGTATGTTTTAGATGTTGTGTAGAAATTAGTTCTCATATAAATCTAGTTTTCGCGTCCTTTTTATTTAATATACTATCTTATTATTTTTTATTCTATATGATATAATATTTAATACTATAAAATTTATCTTAGTTGAAGTTTTGAGACTATTCTTAGCTGTATTCATCAATTATCATGATTAATAATTATAATTAAGAGGTATTCATCAATTTTTTCACTTCTGTAGATTTTTTCTTACTTGTTTATTAGATTTATGTAATATTTTATTTCCATATGCCTAAAGTTCCGCCCAATGTGTGAGCCTTTATATCTAAATAAAAAAAATGTGTAGTTTTTCGTGGAAATTTTGCTGCCATCCGTACGACCGCGAAAAGCAGAGAAAATATCGGGGAACAGAGAGAGAGAGAGAGAGAGAGAGAGAAAGAGAGAGAGGCGGACAGCAGCGAAAGAGAGGCCGCGCGCCGCAGCAAGATGGGCCCACGTGACCTGCCCAACTCGGCGAAATCTTGAGGCCCAAGGCGGCCCACGAGACGGGACAAAACCCCAGCGACGAGGGCACGAGGCGGACTCAGCCACTCTCTCTCGTGGAACCCCAAAGGATGGCGGCGGCATCGTACGACCGGGAGGAGGGCGGCGGCGGCGGCGGCGGAGGGGCGCAGCGGGGGTCGCGCGACGCGTACGACCCGAACTACGTGCCGGACTCGGTGAAGACGTTCGTGACGCACCTGTACCGGCACATCCGGGACAAGAACGTCTACGAGATCCACCAGATGTACGAGGGCGGGTTCCAGCGGCTCTCCGACCGCCTCTTCCGCGACGCGCCGTGGCCGTCGGCTGAGGCCGTGGCTCCCTACTGCGACGGCGACCACGTCTTCCTCCTCCTCTACAGGGAGCTCTGGTACCGCCACGCCTACGCGCGCCTCTCCCCGCTCACCGCCAGCCACCGCGCCGAGTCGTGGGCGAACTACTGCGACCTCTTCAGCGTCGTCCTCCACGGCGTCGTCAACATGCAGCTGCCCAACCAGTGGCTCTGGGACATGGTCGACGAGTTCGTCTACCAGTTCCAGAGCTTCTGCCAGTACCGCGCCAAGCTCAAGAGTAAGACCGAGGACGAGCTCCAGCAGCTCAAGCAGTTCGACACGGTAACACAAGCTCTCCACTGCTTCCTGACTCTAGATTACTTCATTTCTTAGCTTTGTGGCCTAGAATCCTATCCGCCTATCCGGTTTGCCGAATTGTGCAGGCGTGGAATGTGTACGGGGTTCTCAATTACCTGCAAGCGCTGGTGGAGAAGTCCATGATCGCGCAGATCCTGGAGAGGGAAAAGGAGGGGCTCGAGCAGTTCACTGCCACCGATGGCTATGACTACGAGGGTGGCAGCAATGTGCTCAAGGTGCTCGGATATTACAGCATGATTGGGCTGCTCAGGATACACTGCCTTCTTGGGGATTACCACACTGGCCTCAAGTGCTTGGCACCAATCGACCTTAACCAGCAGGGGGTCTACACCATTGTGATTGGGAGTCACATCTCCACTATCTACCACTATGGGTTTGCAAACCTTATGATGCGCAGGTAATAAAGTTCCTAAGTAGACTGAGTCATGTTGTACGAATACATCACACCTAGAATCCTAGATATATTTTGTTTTGTCATTGTTGTTGTTGTGAATTTGTTTTTGAATTCTCTTTCTTGAAATTGCCCAAGAGAGTATTGGAATATGGATTATTGTACCTAATACAATATTCTTCTGCTAGGTATGTTGATGCCATACGTGAGTTCAACAAAATTCTGCTGTATATTGTGAAGTATAAGCAGTACCATCAGAAGTCCCCTCAGTATGACCAGATATTGAAGAAGAATGAACAGATGTATGCCCTGTTGGCAATTTGCCTCTCTTTGTGCCCGCAGCACAATCTCATAGATGAAAATGTTAGCACTCAGCTGAAAGAAAAGTATAATGACAAAATGACAAAGATGCAGAGGTTTGATGATGAATCATATGCTGCATATGATGAATTGTTTTCATACGCATGCCCCAAGTTCATTACTCCATCACCTCCAGTCCTGGATCAGCCACTTACAAATTATAACCAGGTATTATTTTTGGTGTTAAATCATAATGTATTCATTCTGGTTTATATATAGGGCTGACCTTGTCTTTACTTTGTCAAACTAGAAATTTCTCATCTGGTGCTCGGTGTTTGGTTCACAACTGCAGTTGTACAATGTCACTCGTTTAGCCCTTTAGCCAACTTATCTTGGTCACTTTATGAAGTTTGCCAAAGTTGTGACAGATGATTCACTCAACACACTAGTGTTTTAACTTTTACTTTGCATTTTTAACACGCTAAAGGAGCCATATAAATAGGCCTGTATACTTATCAGTTATCACTCTGGTAGCTAGGAAACTGTCACATGCAAATGATAAGATGTAGGCTAATCACGGATTTGACTTTCTTATTTCCTTCATTTTTTATTGTTTTACCGCTTTACAACAGGATGCCTACCGTCTTCAATTGAAGTTGTTCCTTTATGAAGTGAAGCAACAACAGTTGCTTTCAGGGATCAGAAGTTATCTAAAATTGTATTCAACAATAACCATTGCCAAACTTGCCCAATATATGGAAGTGGATGAGGCAACACTAAGGTTTGTATGATCATGAACATACTTTTCTTGCTAATATTTCAAGGGTCTAGCAGAAACTAAATCAAATATTGGTACAGATCTATCCTGATGACGTACAAGCACAAAATGCATGCAGTTGACAATAATGGAAAGATCGTTTCCAGCACAGACTTTGATTTCTACATTAAAGAGGTAAATATAAATAATACTCCCTTTTGTGGCCCAAAACATTTTCGGTATGCATTTATTTCTGGTGATATGCTAGGCATTTCACTTTTCAAAGCAAGAGCCTCTCGCTTCTGGGCTGTCTTTTTTTGTCATTATCTGCTGTTGATACCTTGACCAATTGCATTGTTCAGTATAAATAGTAAATTGAATTGCATAGCTGCACAGTGCACACATTTTCTTCAACGATGCAAATTTTCAAGGTTCAAGCATGATTTCCATGACTGATTTTATTGTCTAGTTCTTGAATATGTGGTTTTCTTTTCTGTGCTATCTTTTTATTATGATCTCGTAATGTTTTTGCCTACTCAATGATAGTTGTAGTTGAGGCATTATTGACATACACAATGATGCAGCTAGTTTCCAAGACTAACTATGTATAATTTACATACAACTACGCAGGATGTTATTCATGTTGCGGAGTCCAAACCGATCAAGCGCCATGGTGATTACTTTTTGAGACAGATTTTGAAGGTATACACATATGAAACAAATCCCACTTGATATTTTTCCCCTGCCATGATGGCCCATTATCATTTGCATTCATTCTATAAATAATGTGTCTATTGCAAAACCCTTATTTTTTACCATTATACTGCAGTTTGAGGAAATGATTGGTGAATTGGAGAAGGTACAATTTGACTGAGCCTGCCCATGCCCATGACACTGGTCGTGACCATGCAGGAGGGGAGAGGGGACATCCCTGCTTCTGTTTATGTTGTTGCAAGAGGCACTCGTGATGATTAATGCTTACAGAGGAATATATGTGTCTTCTGTACTCCTTTTTTTTCTTGAGTAAAGTACCTGTAATCTTTTTGGAAAATTTTTAGAAACTTGTCAATTTGGAGTTTGAATTTTCACTACTGTGTCGCCATCTACGATGACTATTATAGTTGAATAGTATATCTTCCCTAGTTGCATGACTAAATCTCTTGATCCAATTGCTCAGTGAAAGGGAGAATGTTATGAAAAATCACTCCTATAATCATTATCGTTGCAGCCTTGGATTGAAATGTTCACCTATTCCTCAACTGGTAAGCCCAAATGTTGCCTTGATTTATAATTGTACGTGGTTTACATTGTTCGAATTTGGCTGGGAATGCTCGTTTACTGCACAGATATGTGAATCTGTGACTTCACCTTGCACATGGCTAAGAGCGTGGAGTTCATTTTCACCATGTTAAAATTAGGGATAGCATTTCTACCTGTTTACTCGGGGTATCTTAGTAGACCAAAAACTTGTATCTGATGAGTAAATAGGTATAGGTATTGACTACTCATACCTATTTTATCCATTTAACTAGAGTATATAAAGAAAATGGTTAATTTTTCTATGTCACTGTTATTTGTCCACTTTTGGGGAATGTTATTACTATTCGCGTATTTTCTTTTATGCTATTATAATTTTGCGTATTTTCTTTTATGCTATTATAATTTTGCGATGCTCGCTCTCGTGTCATTTTGTACAGTCACAGCTTCTATGGATCCACCTGCAAACAATCAACAATCCATACTGATCATACTGCCCTCAAGACCTTCTCCCCTATCTTCTTCCCTCAGCCACCCTCCCAAACCCCTTGCCCTCTCTTAACCATGGTTTCCCTCCTCCGCCATCGGCCCCGCCCGCACTCTGCTGGAGTTCCCGCTCACCTCCTCCGCTGCTTGTCCCTCGCCGAGAGCTCCAATGCCGTAGACCTCCTCGCTGTGGCGGACTGCGACAGCGTCCATGGTCGCCCCCTCTTCTTCGATGCCCTGGTGCAGCTCATCCCCTCGCGCTTCTACCTCTCGATCGCCGACAAGGACTGCCCCTGGTACCAGGGGCTCTCCAAAACCACCAAGGCAGCTATGAAGGCCCAGTCCCGCACCAACATCAAGGCCACCCGCCATGCCCGCCTCGACCCCTCCGCGTTGCCGTCCTCCACGCTCGATCTTCTCAAGAAATCGGTCGTCGACCAAAAGGCAGCAGCTTTGGTCGCACCGGCAGGGCCAGCTAGCGCAGACGAAGGCCGACAACGCGCGCGCGCACACGCGTGCACGGGGAACCCAAGCCATGTTTCGAACTCCACGATGAGCCCTGCTGCCGCGCCGCCGCAAAGATCCAAGACGGCGCCGGTGACGATGATGGCAGCGAGCGTGAGCCATGGCGAGACAACCGTTAGCAGCGGCAGCCTAGATAGCATCAGCAATAGCAGCACCCAAAGCAACAGCCTTGAGAGCAGCAGCAGCGGCGCCATGGCGCCGGGGTTGTCGGTGCACGTAAAGCGGCACACCGGCTGGGATAGCCGGTGGGAGGCAATCCAGGCGGTGACGGCCCGGGACGCGCCGCTGAACCTAGGGCACTTCAGGCTGCTGAAGCGGCTAGGCTACGTCGCCGTCGTGGGGGGTGTGGACGGGAAGGTCAGCGGTTCGCGGAGATCGAGACTCTTGACTGCAGTTGGGTGTAAAGGTAGGACGGGCAATACACAAATTTGGTAGCCTGTAGGTAGGCCCGTAGACGTCACGGGCGTACAAAATGACATGTGGGTGAGAGCGAACAAATTATAATGGCATAGATGAAAATACGCGAATAATAATGGTATTCCCCGAAAGTAGATAAATAATGGTGGCATAGAAAAAATTAACCCTAAAGAAAACCCCAAGTCTTTAATCCCTCCTCTCTCTCTCTCTACCCCCACCCTTCCCTCCCTTCCTCCGCCACCCCCTCCTCTACGCACCTGCCACCGGCCCTTGTGCTCGCGTCGCCGCTCCCTAGCGCCCGCGTCGTTGGCCCTCACGCCAGCAGTGCCCCTTGCAAGTCGGCAGTCCCCTCCCCACTCCCCCCGCTGGTGACCCTTGTGCCGCCCCTTGGTCGGTCGTCTGCAGGCTATAGCCCCGCATCTAGATTTACTTCTTCTCATAGGTAATCAGGTATATCCGTGGGTGTTAGGTATAAGCATGGGTTTTTATCCATCACAGGTAACGGGTACAAGTACAGGTATAAAATTCTTTTACGGTATAGGTATAAGAATGTACTATCCATATCCGTGCTCCCTGATAGTCCCATATCCGTGCTAACTGATTGTCACCCTGTTGAAATGCTATCGCTCTGTACAAGTTTCATGCTTTCTGCGATGCACAGTCCAAAGCTCCGTTCCAAACTTGAGGGCTTTATGTCTAAGGGGTGAACTCTATTTGTAATGATGCTAAAGTCAAGACTGCCAACAAAAGATGAAAAAACTTAATAAAATATCCAAATTTAGGTTCTTAGTTTGAATTTTGCTACAACTTCTTAGGAGAAGTGGGAAACAATCACCAACATATAATTTTTGTGTTGACAAAACTCATGCGCAAATACTGAGAAAAAAAACTGAAGTTTATACGATACCAACGGTATTCTAGCAATTACACTCCAAGAAAGTGTATGATGACAAATACAAGTAGATTCCACAGGCCACAGTCAACCTTTATCTAACAGGTAACAGGCCTGCAGCATGTTCATATACTACATCAAGGCAGCATCAGGGTTAATGAAACATGTGGTGAAGAGAGACCAAAACAGAAAGGGTACGAAATTGAGCTGATATAGATAGATTTTCTTAAGTTAGGTTATAAAGAATACAATATATTAAATTGAAAAACTGTATATATGATCAAAATATAGAAATAATAGCTAAAATTTTCTTTGAGAAGATGAATTTACGGAAAAAATTAGGTGCATACAGTGTCCACCCAGCAAACAGTGCAAACCATGGCTAGATTGCTGACACATGTACCTTCTTTAAATCCGACGCGCTGCGGCCGGCGTCTCCTATTTCAGGCTCTAGTTTTCATGGCTCGGCTCTGGAGCACACGGTTCGGCTCAGCTCTAGAGCATGATTTCCACTTTCCACGTAGCGTGGCAGAGGAAGTTTTTGCCTGATTTCGCGTGGAGTGGACGATGAGGAAATCAAGTTGCAGATCACCCTGCCATCGTCTTCACGAGAGAAACCGCGTGCGATCGGCCTGGCGGCTCTGGAATGATCCGTCTTGTTTGATCCGTTGGATGGAATGATGGGGAGCGAGCAGTCACGCCCAAGCGGTTCTATCGAGGGGCGGCAGCGGGTTGAAGAGCGGCGACATGTCGTGGCTTCTGAGGTCCATGGAGGACTTGGCGGAGACGGTGGGGCAGCTAAGCAGGCAGAGAAGTCACGGTAGCCGATGTATTCGCCCTTCGGGCTTGTGTTGTGGCCCTCGTCGAAGTTGAGCACGTAGCTGAGCGCGTCGTAGTTGAGCTTCCGGTCGAAGTTGTGTGGCCGCGACCCGGCCACCAGCTCCAACCACTCCCGTACCTTGAGGACCACGTCCACGGCCCGCTGCAACCAGCTCTCCTCCTCCCCCGCCACCGTGCCAACCCACTGGTGGGAGGACGCGGACGATGGCCAGGGGAAGCAGCAGCATCGTCGGCCCCGGCGCGCGAAGAAGGCTGCCTCCGTGTCGGCCATCCCCATGGCCGAGGCGCCGCCACCGAGGTCTGTGTCTATCATGGGGCAGGTGGAGTCCCGTCACCGTGCCGCTGGTGCTTTCAGTTTTCGGGTGGAGTCCCATCGAGCCGTGCGCTCTAGAGCCGAGCCGAGCCGAGCCGTGGAAACTGGAGCTGAAACAGGAGCCGTTGGCTGCTGCGCGTCGGATTTAAAAAAGGTACACGTATCAGCAATCTAGCCATGGTTTATACTGCTTGTTAAATGGATACTTTTAGCACCCAATTTTTTTCCTTGTATTTACACCCACATTTATCAACGAGGCCTTGCCCGTGAATGAAACCATGACTAACCGTTAGCCTCGTTAGCGGTAATCTAAACCGAACCGATAACTATAGTAACCTGACCTAACCTGATTACCGGTACCACTGGCCGGCCTACATAAGGTTAATCCTAGGCAGGGTAGCAGCTTGTAGTTCCAAAGGACTTGCCCTAAGCCATTTTGGATAAATTAAAATAAAATACTATAGTCTCAACAGCCATGGATCCTGCTGCCTTTTGGAAGCCACGGCCATTTCGGTACTCCTTTTGAATACATAATCCTCTCGGGTCATCATATACTACATTTCAAATTCTTAAACACTAATATTTCCCTAAAAACTTTCTTTATAAAAATTTCAAAAAAAACTGTTTTAAAGTTGTTTATTATCTTTTTCATTAAATTTGTTCATTTAAATCCTTAATCTGTTTGGTAAAAAACCAGATCATCTGTCATGTACCATTTACACTAAGTTTCAAACGGACCCTAGTTTCTTGGACGAAATTATAGGCTCGAATGCTCGATAGCAGCCACAACCAGGGTTTCAAAGACAGGAATTAGCAAAAGTGCCAAAAGTGAGTCTCTTGTGCCGGAGCAAAAATACAACCATTACCTGAATTTAACAAAAATTTAATCCAAATATTTGAATTCTAATAGCGGTTACCGGCTGGTGGCCAGACCGGTACCCCAGTTTACCGGCCGAAAAAACCAACAATGACAAATTGACAAAATTCAAAAAAATGTATTTAAAAAGTATTTCACCGGTTTGTTCTGGTACTGATCCACTAGCTTCGGAAGCCTGTTTACCACTGATTTTTCGAACCCTAGTCACAATAAGAAGCCAAATATACGGTAATGAATAAGAACAATGAGCATTAAAAGCGGACATGTACAAAAGATAATGATTGTTACAGAAAATCTCTGGTGTATTCCTCATATATCTACCTATCGCAAACTTTTCAGGAGATGGGAAGGAATAGGTGAGCTCATAGATCTTCCCAGACTGCTGCCAGGTTTTTTATCTGATGTTCTTACAGGTGTGATACATTCATTGAAATCAAGGATTCTTGGCTCGGCCTGCAAAATATGCACCAGAAATCCAGAATTAGGATCATGAGTGACGATTTTAACGTATGCTCGACATGGAGCAAAATTGATCAAAATCGTCACAGTTGATCAATTACGAAAAAAACAAAACAACTACAGCTTTGGCACTCATAAACCAAGATTTGCAAGAGCTGCATAGCTAATAAAATTAGCATAAGGGGTGGATCCTCCTAAGATTTTGATTTCACCAACAACAAAATAGAAAAGTAAGCAGTTCACTACCACGCACCATGATTTTAGTTTGCAATTTGGTCGCTCCTGGTTCCTTCACGGCATCTGGATGATTCTCCATGTTTTCCTTGTCTGAGTTTGTGTTGTTAGATGGGGTACCACTTGCCAGCACCTCACGGGCTTCTGCTAAAGCAGCGGCAGTATGCACATTTATTTGCTTCACCAATCCTAGCGCATCGTAAGTTCTATCAGCTGGGCTGACGAAGTATGAACCCTGGGAGGAACATATGGGCAGAAGATGTTAACCAAAGAAAATAACAGTAAGAAAAGTCTCAACTGCACGAGATGTATGACACAAAGTTATTAAGAAAAATATTTTTCACTCTTAATTCAACCTAGATTGAGGCGAGGTCCATCAAATTACATGCTTGTTCCAAACACTTTATCTCTATATGACACAAAATGATCATAATAAAATAAAGTTAAAAAAGAGCTAAATGTACCTGAAATTGCATATCTATGAACCAAGGCGATTTCCATGCTGAAGGAGATTCTAGTCCTCTTTTGATACCTGGGGTATCAGCCAATCTAACAAAAGCAATGCTTCAGAGTTCAGAATGACAAATTAATAGAAGGAACAAGGATCAAATAGTGATTTGTCAGATTTATGTAGTTGGGAAAAAAATCAAAGTTTGATTCACTAATGTATTATCCTAAATGCATTCATCAGTATGATAAGTGTTCTTCAACATTTCGGATGAAATAGCATGGGTTAATTCCAATATGTTACTGGTAAATGTTTCCTAAATAAATAGATGTCACAAAATTGTTTTTCAGTTTCAGACTAAAAATGGAAGCACTTAAAGGGATATTCTGATTTCATAGATAAGAATGGTCATTAACTTCGAAAATTTTGTAGTGGATTAAGTATCTAAGTAGGTACGACTGTACCAGGCAAATGAACTAAGTTGAACATGAAAATGCAACCGGTAAGTCCACTTTAAGTTAATGTTTAGCAGACTTCACAACTCTTCAGAAGTATGCAGGGGTACAAACTCAATACATTGATGCTTGCTAATATCAAGAAAAGGAGGAGCATGTCAGTTGCCAAAAAACGTAAAACAACTTATTTTTCACGTAATGTGAGAAGATCAACAGAAAAACCAAACTGATATAAAATCAACAAAGGAATATGTGAGATTAGTGTAGTCATACATGTTCACATATTCATAATCCACATTTATGCATGGTGAAGATTTCTCCACAATGAGTTCCGAGGGCTTTCTTTTAGCACACATTCCTTCCTTACTGACCGATAAAGATTGCATATTTTTGTTTAGCTTCTGATTTATTGCATTTTTGCCATAACCTGGAGAAATGAGGTCGTTGCCGCTGTGCTCGATAAGAATACCTGCAGGTTGCTGCATCAAACAACAATATAGATAAGAACTGGCAAAATTTATTTGTCATTTTGTCCCATATTTCATAGATGCAAACATCATTAAAGTACTTGCTTCTGTGAGACCATTCACTTGGTTAAGATACACATTACACAATACTAAATTTACTGGAGTATTTGGACCCACTGCAGTTGGCGTGCCTCACAAACTATAAAAGTGCTACCTTTTAACTTTTATCCTCTAAAAAAATACGGTATCACCAACTGGCTAAATATCATTAAAAATGGGTTTGGAAGTGCTTACTAAATGGCCTGGCAAATCATCATATGTAGTAGCTACATCTTTTGCAGAATGTTGTTCATTTCCTGCACTCTGTCCATCTTTTGCCTGTTCAGATGTGTAACCCAAATTTTCCTTGTTTTCATCAGAGAACTCAAGTTTCTTCTCTAGAGGTTTAGAAGAAGCAGGTCGCTCATTACACAAAACTGATTCAGTGATAACTGCTTCACTTTTAGTGGCATTAATGCAGCATGTTTGATTAAGAGTAACAATGGAGGATGTGTCCGATACCCCCCGATCCTTTTCAGTCCCAGATTTCTTCTCAATTCTTTTATCTGAAATAGGAGACAAGAGATCTCTCTGTCGTTTCTTCAGTATTGATGGCGTGCATATGAAGCTTTTGGCAGCACTCCTCAGCAAGACATCAGGGCTTTCATCATGGGTAGGGGAGCCCCACAATCTCATTGGAGAGCAGACGTTCATGGATGACCGCATTAACTGCCGAATGCCAAGAGGGCTATACTCTTGGAGATCACCAGAAGTCACAAGATCACAACTGACAAATGGAACATCCAAGCTTGGAAAACGAGGAGGCTCATAAAATAGGGCTCCCTCATCCTGCTTTTCATATGGTGCAGTCACACTCTGTGTGAACGTTGGTTCTTTCTCTATGCTGGCTTCAGGTTCTCCCGCATTAGTAAATTGTTGGTCCCCACATTCAGGTATGCTTTCCATTGTTGAAGCAGACACATGTCTGTCATCGCCACTACTAAGATTAGCAAACATTTCAGCATCAGTCGAATTGGGAGATTGTGTGACCATTTCTGCCTGAGAAATTGACATTTCATTTGGCTCTGATCTATGATCAGAAGGTGCATCAGTCATGACATTTGAACAGATAAGAGATGGAGGTACTGACATCTGTGGACTCTTGACATAAGCAGCTCCCATCACACTGGAAGAATTTGATGTCTGTGACAGGTAGGGTGGTGCTGCAATATCAGTATCTGCTTTAGCGGAATATATGTCTGATTGATGATTTGTTCTTGGAAAAGAATCAGTTTCAACTGCATCCGGTCCAGAGAGAAGGCTTTGTAAGGAAATATCTTGCCATAGCTCAGATTTCAGACAATTAGGACTGTTGATGTCAGCCTCAGACATAAAATGCAGATTTTGCTCAGCTCCAGAAACACTTGGTATCATAGAGATAGGCATCTCCGTTGATATATCATATGATACCAAAGATCTTTCATGATTTTCTATACTACAAATAGCCTGGTTGTCTGCAAAATTGGAATTACTTGGTACTTCATCTATACCCATGTGCAAATTCAATCCTTGAGCAAACTCCTCTTGCAAGAGATTACCTGGATCAAAATTCGAAACATGGTAATGCACCTCAGGTAAAGCAGATGCAACAGCCTCTGCAGAAGTATAGCATGCTTCCTGGCCCACAGAAGATTGAGAACCATGTGCTTCATTCTTGTCGACATCCACATTTACTTCCAAATCACAGCCCAAGGCCACATTAGCATTCTGCACTTGGGAGCACGAAACCTTGGCCAATGATGATTGACTACACCCTGATGAATTTTCAACCTCCCGAACAGCATAGCAACCACTATCTTCACTGTTTTGTTGGGTCATCGCAGGTGACGAATTACAGTGTGCAGAGTATTCATTAAGTGGGAGACATGTGACTTGGGTAAGTAAACCTGATGACATGTATGAATCAACTTTCTTCTTTACCGAACTGTTCCAGTGATTTTTAATTGCATTGTCCGTCCTGACAGGGGAAACAGAATTTTAAAAATTCAATCATTCGGTAGTATAAAAGAGGCCATTATATTAATAATATTTTATTGTGCAGTAGTAATTTATAGATCATGTGGATTAGGTCATAAAGAGTGAGAAGGCAAGAATGTTAAACTTCAATAGATCTGTCAAAACAGCAGTGAAACATAAATTCCATCTGTATCACTTCATACATAAGAACATAGGTTAATTTCAAATGTTGTACACAGAAAAGAGAGAGAGAGGGAGCTATCATAGTGGTAACTGTTTCACATTTAGTGAAAGTGTGGAACCAATGTCCTCTTCTACTCTCCAAAAGCAAAACGATTTAAGTTACCATCTTCCCTAAATGTATAACACCATGGATTTCCAAATGATGTCTAAAAGGAAGGGGAAAGAATGCTGAAGTAAACAGTCTGGGAATTTATCAGGGATTAAAATAAAACTTGGAATGAAAATCCGTTGGAAAAATTGGACTATTAGCCGATTAATTGGTCGATTAACATGTGATCTGCCAACTAATCACGGTCAAAAACTATAAAACCCTTTTGCTAGGGTTTTCTCCAGAAGATCAGAGTCCAGTGCCAACCTTATCCCCATCCGACGG
>KE372948.1:183117-217069 GCA_000418225.1 Zizania latifolia | reverse complement strand
GATGCTTTCCGTGAGACCCGCCGCATCGGGACCGTCCGCTCCGCGTCGCCCCTTGCCGCTTCGGCAATTTTTGAATGTCAACGGCTGGATTGCGGTTGGGCCACCGGTTGTTTTGGCTGGTTACATCTAGGAAACGCGGTAAAAAATGGAAAAGCAATTTGTGAGTTTGCATAGGAATAGCTTTTTTGAACTACTGAAAATAAATAAGATTAACAGTCTACCAAATTAATCATCCCGTCTAACTGATAGTTCGGTCGATTCAATTATAGGACCAAAATATTTATTTCACGTATATATCTACATTTAAAAATAGTCCACGAGATAACCAATTGATCACGGTGATGAACTATTGACCAGCCAATACAAGTTCAAAACCTCATCTTCTCACTTTTTTTCATATGCCCGAATGCCCGGTTTTATGTAGAAATTATCTTATTCATTTTGTTTACATTGATATAATTATATAAACAATTTTTAAATCAAACTGAATCGATCATTCTTTGTTTTGTTCTTGTAACTGCCCGAGTTGTTCAAGTTTTTCATACTATTGTTTTGAACCTCCGAAGGAGAATATATAGTAAATAATTAAAGTTGACTAATGTTTGTTTCTAGAAATAAATTGGCTAATGCGTGTGCTTTTTCTTTGTTGCTTACATTTCAAATTCAGGTAGCAATAAATGTTACACACGTGTTATTTGCCCACCACTCTTCAATGTCTCTCACATGGTATTGCATATTCATGTCCCTCGCAAAAAAATTCATGCACCTCACATGATTTTTTTCTTTTGCCATGATAAACATTCATTTGCAATTACTCCAGGTGTGAACAAACAATTTAGGTACATGCCAAGAATTAAAGTGTGGGTAGATTATTTTACAGCTAAAAATGTGTGTGAGCTACATCCACCAACACAAAAATCGATGCTTTGAGAACTAGTGGTAAAACCTACACTTTTAATACTATGGCATGTTCTTTCTATTTCTTCCCTAGTAGTAAACCAAGGATTTAAGTAGTACATTCATTCTGTATGGTACAATGATTTACGCCTAGATGTGCTCTAAAAGTTTGTTCTGAAGACAGGTATTGCCTAACAGAGCACACTTAAAAGAACACATATATAAGTCAACCATGTTGGGATAGCAGTTTGTGGGACCAAGGAACTCTCTAATAAGCTCGTGAAAAGAGCATGACCTTCAAAAGCTTAAACTAGAGACTCGGTTCTTGGTGTCCTTGTACTGGTAAGGACTTTAGGAGAAAACTTACATGTAGAAAGCTAGCAATTCAAGGTTTGTCCATTGTTTAGGTTGTAGGTGGGTGAAACTTACAGTTCTAGATGGTATGACCAACCCTTCAAGGCTCTCCCATTGAAACACTAGTGCATTTCGAGAAATCAGCATGCAACTTCACAATTGGTAGGGATTTGTGGAAATAAGGTGCAGATGGACTCTATTCTAGGAATTCCAGATCCTAATGTTGCATGTTGCATCGTGGCATGTCTCAGCTCAATGCTGCATGACTGGACATGTGTATATATGCAGATAAGGCTGATGTGATTTGATTTCTCATTGAGACTCTGCTTTGATCAAATGATGGTATGATTTACATGACGAGTGCTCGTAGGCCATTTGGCAGTTGTGTTTAGAGGTGACAAATCCTCAAATATTATTCATATATATATACACACACACGCCTGTGTGTGTGAGAGGGGGAGATGTCCATAGAAGACAGAACTCGGAAGCTTTCAGCTGTTGTTGTGTTGTATCATTTCATCTGATGTTGGTAAGCAGCGTTTATTGTACGCGGCCGCTCGAGTCTCGACATCTACGACAACTCCATTTATTAATGGTGGTGCCATGTTGAAACAACTCTGCTCCGTCAACTCGCTGGTGGTGATCGAGACGCTCTGGGCTGCCTCAAAACTGCGCATCGCCATAATATTCTCATTCAGAGTGTGCGTATGTGCTATATATACTTCGCTAATCTCTCTCGAACTAGTTGATTAGTGAATTGTCTTGTATAGAAGTTGAGTTCATGCAAAAGGTCATGGTAGTGTGCATCAAAATTTAAATATTAGGCAAATTCTAAGATAGATCGAATTAATATGGACCAATAAGGTTAAAAGAAATCAACATCTTACCTCTTAGTCTAGAGGTAATAGATCACTTTGATCTAATGACCACGGTTAAAAAAATCAATATCTTATCTCTTAAAAGTTAATAGGTGACTTTATTTTTTCTAACCTACTACTGAGATTAATTATGTGCTATGTTTGATTAATTAAGAGTTGTTTTGTGAATACGTACTAGCATCATAGGCAATACTGGTCATTAACTTGGGAGAGGCTCTGCATTATACTAGTCTTTTAACCACCGAGAGACTATGTTTTGTTGTTCTAAATATCCTGCTAGCTAGTTTTGCAGTAGGGTTGTTTCTATTTTTATCAAGATCATTTTTATGCAATGTTGAAAATAGGTTGTGCTTTTTATATATGTCTGCAAATGATATATGTTGGAATTAAATTAGTGGCTAACCATGCTTTAATTTTAATATGGTTGGCAGTGACTAGGACTATCATCTTAACCGCTAGCTAACGGTTTGTTTTTGATTACTCAGTCGGCAACCGTGGTTTTGTTAATTTTGCTCTTATATCTCTTTATTAGATTAAAAGATCGCTACAATATTTACAGGTTAAAATGGGCTAGGATAAAATTTCTTCGAATATGGTACTGTTCCGGTGGTATGGGGACGATAATGAATACTAGTGGTACGGAGCACTAGTCCACTATTACACCAAAGTAGAGTTAATCCACCCATCCATCGGCCAAATTAATAGCGCTGGTGCTCCCACCACACCACGACGTCAGGCTCAAATCGGCGGCCACCGTACAGCCGCCGCCGCCGCAGCTTCATGGCACGCGCATGTGCTTTTACTCCGCTATTGCACGAGCTTGTAAGGTAAAGGGACACGTTTGGGTTAGAAGGGAGGTGTGATAAAACATATCTATTGAGATGGAGCTCACCAACGAGGAGGCCTGCAGGCTCCACTAATCTGTCATTTTTCCCGAATAGAACCATTTCATGTCTTAGAGATATTTTTTAAACTAAGATGGTTCTATCACTTTGCTCCCTAACAAACAAACAATGAGGTATGATACAATGGTCCTATTCCATCTCACTCTTGTATCAAATAGACCCTAATAGAATAGAGCCATACATGTTTTAAGAATGAGATGATATGTGTTAACTGTTTAGATAGATGGGCAAGATAAATCAATTTTTTGGTTGGATAGATAAAGGGTGGTTAGAGTGGGAATAGTAAACTATTAATTATTATTAATCTTAGTATAATCATAGCAACAAACAATGAAATAGACTACGTACTTATCTAATCAAAACTAAGTTTAGCATGATAATCACTACTTCCTTTGTTTCTTATATTATAAGTCATTTGGTTTTCTATAAATAAAACTTCTCTAAGTTTAACTAATTTTATAAAATAATATATTAACAACAGTAACATCAAATTAATTTATTTAAATTCAACATCATATATATATATATATATTAGCGTAATACAGAACTACGCAACAGGTTTAAACGTTTAAGAACCTCGAAGAGTTCTTAGTGTAAAGTACTAAAGTAGGGTTCGAACAGTGCTCTAGGCCTTCAAATGGATAATAACCTTCGAGCAAGAGTAGTATTGATTTATACTTCGAGAGTTCGATCCCTTCTACCCTGCAAGGGAAGGGTATTTATAGGCATAATTATTATGGGGTAATACGAAGTTACCCCCTACTTCTAACCGACTATTACAGCATGAATAGTGAATTTACATAGGGACAGTTTAGTAACCCTCCGTGTGAACGAACCCGAGTTCATGTCTTGTCGGAGGAGACAGCAATACCACGGTTTCGAGGTCCTGTGTCAGGTGGTCTCGGAGACCTCACACATTGTAGGCCGAAGGGGGCTTCGTCGAGAGCTTGAACAAAGTGCCAATCTGCTCCTTCGAATGAGGCTTCGCAACTACTGTTATTGGAGCCCTGTTAGGGTAAAGTAATTTCCCCCAACAGTAGCCCCTCGCACGTGGCCCTTCTGCCGAAGGGGTAAAGCGCGCCTTCGATAAATGACACTCCCTTGCGGCTTCCTTCGGAGCCTAAGGTTTCGGAGCTTAAGGCTTCGAAGCCTAAAGCTTTGGCAGCCGTCCTTAGAAATAGACTCACTCCGATCATTAAATGCCTGGCAGGAGCTGATGGAACGCCCTCGGAACTCCAAACGACGCCCGGCGCGGCCAACGGTTCGAAAACAAACCGTCGCTAAGCAAGGGCACGCTGCCCTATTTCACCTTGGCCCCACCGATCATAGACTCCGGAAGATGTGCGCGGGGTGGTAAAAAAATGGCTTCGGGCGGAGCGCCGCGCACTTCTTACTGCCTATATAAGCCCCCTTACTCTCCCGGGCTCATTACGTGCACCAGCATCCTTAGCTCTGGCTCTCGGTCTCACTTTATTCTGAGCCCCTAGCCCTTCGCCTGCGGAGCTCTTAGCTTCTCTAGCTTTCGTCCACCCCTTTGTTTAGACTCTAACCCAGACTCGCGAAGATGTCGAAGAAGGCTTCGACGGTGAAGAGCCTCTCTCTTGGTGGCGGGTCCAGCTCTGTGCAAGCCCAGGCGACGGCGACAACGGCGGCGACAGCGAAGGCTGCGGTGAAGCACTACGGGCCGTTTGACCTTCGGCCTCTATCGGAGAAGTTCAAACATACCCTGAAATTGAAGAAGACGAGGTCCACACCGGACTTCGCCAACGATGCATGTGCCAGCAAGGTCATCAAGTTGGTTGACCTCCGCGTCTCGAAGCACGACGCCATCCCCGCTCCATGAGATGACGAAGCTGTGGTATTCGAGGCCTTTTTCGAGGCGGGGCTCAGGGTCCCAGCGGAGGCGCTGCTGGGCGAAGTGCTGCAGATGTATAATCTAGAGCTCCATCAGCTATCCCCGAACGCCGTAGCCTGGCTCACCATCTTTGAGTGGGCTATGAGGGCGGAGGGGTGCGAGGGTCGTGCGGACGTCTTCGCGGTCCTTCATGATACAAACTGCCAACCCAAGAAGCGGACCTGCGAAGACGGAGTCGTCAGGGCCCTGGCCTTTGGCAGTGTCAACTTCTAGCTCCGCAGGGAGTTCAATGACTCCTTCCCGGTGAGAGCTTCAAATGACCGTTGGTACTCGAGGTGGGACCAGAATTAGTTCTACATCACCGTTGGAGTGGACTCCCCCCTCCGCAGTACCAACGCCCTCATCTCATACCGCTGCTAGGTCCAAGTGACAACGGACTCCGCCGTCATCAAGTCCCGGGTCCAGCTAATGCAGAAGGTGGCCTGAAGGATGAGTATGAGGGACCTCGCGAAGGAGTTCATCACCCTCCAGATCAGCCTCCTTGGGCACATATGGCCGAAGGGCCTTTTCAAAGACTCTACAAAGGGCGACTTGAAGGAGATCCCTTCAGAGTTCATCAGTAAGACTTCACACCATAACCCCTGAATTCTAGGTACCATGCTCAACAATTCTAATTATTAGGCCCCGTTGCACTGCAGCCAAGCAGGACATACTGACGTCGAACGAGGCAGTTAGGGCGGCGGAGCGCGTCGTGGGCACGTCGACCATGGACGAGCGAAGCTGACGCCTCGCCCTGGTCAGGACCTGGGAGAGGTACAACCGGGTGTGGGCCCGGCTAGGGGCCGACGAGGTGCCGATGCTCCCGACGCTCCTAGACCCCACCCTTTCGGAGGAGGAGAGAAAGAGGGCCGATGATGATGATGAGCCTCAGGGTTCATCGCCGCAACGCCCATGGGGCCCATCAGGCTCCGGAGAGCCATCCGAGCCCCCGCCCACGGTACTGACGATCATGGCTTCGGGGACGAGTTCGTCGCTGCCACGAAGCCCAGCCCCCGAGGTGGGGGTTGAAGAGGTCCCCGTAGCCTCAGGGGCGAACTAGGAGGTGGAGGCCCCCATAGAAATCGACTGCGGTGACGTCTTCGTCCCCCCAGGCTGCCCGGACCTCTCCCCGATTGCGGAGGCCAAAGGTATGTAGGCGTCCTCGTACTCCTTGGCAGCCTTCATTGTCGGCTTAGTCTTTAACTTAGTATTTTTAGCAGATGCTGCCACAGGTGCCGAAGGGGACCTCGATGATCGTCAAGATGACGTCGTCGAGATCATCAACGAGGCGGGGTCGTCGAGCCGCAGCAGCAGCGGCGGCGAAGGGGGCAGCGGGGAGTCCCAAGAGGGCTCCTCCGCTGACGAAGATGACGATGGCAGCGATGGCGGAGAGGACGAAGCCGCTGCGCCAACCCTTTCGACAGCTGGTGCCAAAGCAGCTGATCGAAGCCCAGCTCCGGAGGGGGCAATGAGCAGGGTCCCCTTGCTACGTCCCTTCGTCTCGTCGGGGGCACCGGTCGGGAACATGGTGTCCTAATTCCTTCGAGACAGCGAATGCCTCGCAAGCAGTGACTTGATAGCAGAGATGGACCGCTACCATCACGCCGACCTCTCTGTAGCCGCCGAAGAGGCCCTGCTCCAGGTAACGAGGCCAAAGAATGGTTCGTCGGGTATTTGTGTTTTTCTTTTGTCTTAACTTTTCTTTTCGTGCCGCAGGCCTTCGCTTTGCTCCACGGGGCCGTCCTTGCCGTCGACCGCCAGGAGGACCTCACGTCGAGGGACATCCAGAACGTCCACCGGTAGGCTTCGGAGGCCAACCAACACCAACATCAAGCCGAGGTGACTGCCGAGGGGCTTCGTGCCGAAGCCCAGGTGGAGCGTGAAGCCCGGGCTGCAGCGGCTTGCCGAAGCCCAGATGGAGCGTGAAGCCCGGGCTACAGCGGCTTCGGAGGCCGAGGAGCTTCGCCAGGCCAACAAATCTCTAGAGGCCGAAGTCGAGCGACTACGCGCTGCCAATTTGGCCTTGGAGACCGAAAGGGCCGAGGCCACCCAGGAGGCGGACCGGACCATCGCCACAATCAAGGACATCCTAGGGCGCTTGGGGACCTAATGCCGGACTCCGAGCTTCGACGCTAGGGATCTCGTCCGCCATCGCCTCGACTTCCTTCGTGTCGCCGCCCGTATAACGGAGGACACCTTGGTGGGCTTCGCCTAGACGGCGGGGAGGGTCACCGGCCAAGGGGTCCTTCGGCTGCTCATGAGGCCAGGTACCAACATCTTGCAGCGGCGACCTCCGACGGCAAGGTGGACTTCGGAGGCCCTCGCTTGGTTTCGCCCGCTCTGGAGGTTGTTGCGGCCTGGCGCCCACTTCAAGAGCCCTGGAAGGCCTAAGCGCGGGAGGCGGCCCTCGAGCTTCAGCAGGCCGTTCATCGCCGATGCGCAGGGCGGCATTTTCTGCCTGTTGGAGCGAACCCTCCTCCTCCGAAGGTGTAGAATTTAGGCCCCTCCAGTAATACTTAGTAGCATTGCAATGTAACTTCGTATCAAGTATACTTAATGAAATACGGGGGTATTTTAAATTCAGGCTCAAGATATGCATGTTGAGATTGATGTCGAGGTACCCGAGGCCTCGAGGCGCTTCGCCAACAGTGGGTAGTGTACGAAGTAGCTAAATCCGAAGGCCACCCTCGGTTCACAATGCCGCGCGGCCTCACGGGCGAAGTTATTTCCAAAGTGGCCCGAGAGCTACTAGCCTCCGTAAAAGCCGAGCCCCTTCGCAACTCTTCCTCCTCCCCGGGCTTAAGTGATTTCGAAGTTGTCCCCGCAGCCGGAAGGGTCCAGCCTTTGAACGTGCCTGCATCAGACAACGACGAAGGCCTGGACTTCTCGGCCTTTGATTTAGAGCCACCTGCGACTCGGACTTGGGCCGATCTACAGGAAGAGCGAAGGGACTCCCGGGCTGCGAAGCAAGGATGGTCCCGCTCCGGCTCGTCAAGCCGGGCGGACCCTCGTCGCAAAAAGAGTAATAAAAAGCAGGGGTCCACCTTTTCGGTGACGCGGGCCCGCTGGCTGTTAGGTTTTGATAGCGTTTTTCCGTAATGCTTGTATTCGAAGTGTCCTGTGTACTTCGCAGTTGTATTTATGACTTCGTCTTTAATGAAATTCATCATTGTCTAGACTTTGCGATTATGTTCTATTTTATATACTTCGCACGGGTTTTAGACTTCGCACTTGCAATTTGTACTTCGTTCAAATTTACTGTTAAAGACATATGCCGAAGCACATCCCCACCGTATGCATAGGTGCCGGTCCCCCCCTTACGCGGAGCGTCTGTGAGGCTTGCTGTGTAGCCGGTGCGCGTAGTTTTATTTATGGCATTGCATGTTATGTATGCGCAGGGGTGTGCTCGAACAATAGGCTTCGAACTCAAGGTCGCTTCGGACCTACGCGGATGCTTCGAGTTTGTCAACTCGGAATCCATTTTATTTGTTTTTATCGCTCCGGGCCCGGGGGCACTTTGCAGCGGTAATGGTGGAGCGGATTGCACCAAGATTTTTAGGGTCCGGAACAGAGCCCAAAGTCAGTGCCGTTAGCTATACTTCGGGGAGCGACCCTCGAACATGGAGCTTCGGACTTCACGGCAGTGTGCGATGTACACTTTGGCGTGTTAGACTTGTTTTGTCTCGCGCCGAGCTGGTGGCATCGGGTAGCGGAATTACGCATGATGCGTCCATCGCGGAGTAGTATGGCCGAAGATAAGAAAAATGCGAACCTCATTTCGGAGGTTTTTGCAGAGCACTTGTCGCGAAATGACCTCGTCAGAGATTTATTCGAAGAAGCTTCGTATAGGTGCTTGAAGTATAATTAAGCATAGTATCGCCGGAGATGCTCCGTATGCCAACTGTGCTTCAACTCTTCCCCCTCTAGAGTGCTAAGCCTGAACGAGCCCGATCGATTAGAGCGGAGTATAATGTATGAGCCTTCTCATTTATTGCTCAACTTCCCAGGTGCCAGGACAGCTTGGAGTATGAGGTGACCTGGCAGCAAGGGATTTGGCTTCACTTTTGGGTCGAACCATGCCTTCGTTTGTGCTTGGTACTTCGTAAGATTTGCGATGGCTCAGAGGCGCGTCTCTTCAGATAGATCGAGCGAAACTTCACGCTCTTTGCTGGCTTCGGGTAGCATCGCTCACAGGGAGCCTTCTTTTAGCTCCGTTGGGGTCATAGCCTCGTCGCCAAATAGCAGCCGGAACGGAGTGAAGCCTGTGGACCTCGATTGAGTGGTTCGGATCAACCACAAGATCTTTAGCAATTCGTCGACCCATAGCCCCTTCGCGAGTCCCACGATCCGGCGATTGAGGCCTGCCAAAATATTATCGTTGTCTCGTTCAACTGCTCCGTTTGACTGCGGGTGCTTGACAACAGCGAAGCACAATTCGTAGAATTCTTTGAATGGCTCCGCATCAAACTGAGTGCCGTCATCGATCGTGAGCTGCTTCGGTACTCCGAACTTGCAAATTATATTTTGTCAAAAAAATTTCTGGATATTCCTCGAAGTGATTGCGGTCAGGGGTTCGGCTTCAACCCACTTCGAGAAATACTCGACCGCCACCACTGCGAATTTTAAGTTCCCTTTAGCATGCGGGAACGGCCCGATCAGGTCCATACCCCACCGAGCTAGCGACCATACTGATGCGATGACTTGCAGCGAAGTGGGCGGTTGATGACTTTGCCTTCTCATCCATTGATAGCCTTGACACGTGCGGACCAGGGCTTCGGCATCGGCCATAATTGTAGGCCAATACATCCCTTGACGAAGTGTTTTGTCGGCCAATGCCCGCGGGGCGAGATGGCTCCTATAGAGGCCTTCGTGGATGTCTCGGAGCAATTCCTGCCCCTCGGGCACGGGAATGCAATGCAGGAGTGGAGCGCATACCCCGAACTTGTATAATGAGCCCTCTATGATATGGTAGTTGTGGATCCTGCGTTTTAGCCTCGTGAAGTCAGGTCTGTCTGGAGCAGCACCTTCATTCAGCAGCATGACCATGAAAGGGCTCCGCTAGTCTTCCTACAAGTAGAGCACTTCAGCCGAAGTCGGCTTCGACGTAGACGGAGTATGAAGTTCTTCATAGAATGCTCCAGCTGGGAGTTCTTGGCCTCCGGCAGCCGCTTTAGCGAGGGCATCCGCTTGATGATTCTCGCCCCTCAGAATACTTTTGATAGAAATGCCTTTGAATGCGAGCTCCGCCTTGCGTACTTCGGCCAAGTACTGAGCGAGGTCCGGATGCCGAGCTTGAAAGCTTTTATCTACATGGCCAGCTACAATTTGAGAGTCAGTTTTTACAAGCACTCTAGCGCCACCTAATGCCCTCGCTTTTCGGAGGCCTAACAAGATGCCATCGTACTCAACGATATTATTTGTAGCTTTAAAATTTAACATAGTAGAATACGAAGCCCTCTGGACAGATGGTGAAATAATTACAACTCCTGCACCTGCACCGGAGGCTTGATAGGCTCCGTCAGAATAAATAGTCCAAATACCTTCGTTGGGAGTTTCGGGGGACCAAATTGCCGAGGGGGTCAATTCTACGACGAAGTCCGCAATTATTTGTGATTTAATTGCGGTCCGTGCAATAAAATTTATTCCGAATGGTGCCAGCTCGACTGCCCTCTTGCCAATCCTGCCTATAGAATCTTTGTTTCGGAGCATATCTCCGAGTGGGTAAAACGTCGGCACAATAATATTATGTGCAAGAAAATAGTGCCTCAACTTTTTCGAAGCCATGACAAGGGAGTATGTAATTTTCTCGAGCTTAGTGTACCTCGTCTTGGCTCTGGACAGGGTTTTGGAGACAAAATAGATCGGTCTCTGAGCAAGCTTCCCCTCGAAGTCTCCTTCGCTAACAAGGACCGCGCTGACTGCGAAGGCCGCAGCTGCGAGGTATAGCAGCAATGTTTCTTCTGGAAGCGGAGTCATGAGGGTCACCAGTTTAGCGAGGTACTCCTTGATGCCATCGAAGCTCCGTTGGCACTCCGGCGTCCATGCGAACTCATCCGTCCCCTTCAGCGTCTTGAAAATTGGCAAGCTACGTTCAGCGAAGCGCGCGAGGAAGCGGCTGAGGGCTATGAGGCGACCTACAAGCTTTTGGACCTGTTTTAAATTTTTAGGCGGAGCCATGCGTTGCAGCGCGCTAATCTGGGTGGGACTAGCTTCAATACCTTAACTCAAAACCAAGTACCCTACTAATTTACCGGCGCGAGCCCCGAAGATGCATTTTTTGGGGTTCAGGCGAACTCCCACCGATCGGAGGCTTTCGAAGGTCTCCGCTAGGTCTACGCTATGCTCATGCTTTTTAGCACTTTTTATTACAATATCATCCATGTAGGCCTCGACATTTCGGTCTAACTGATGTCCGAGGGCCTTAGAAATTAGTCTAGAAAAGGTAGCCCCGGCATTTCTTAAACCGAAGAGCATTCGTACATAGCAGTAGATTCTTGAAGGGGTAACGAAGCTAGTCTTGTCTTTGTCTTCGCGCTTTAACCAAACCTGATGGTAGCCAGAGTAAGCATCAAGAAAACTTAGTAGCTCGAAGTCTACAGTGACGTCGACGAGCTGATCAATACTAGGCATAGGGTAGGGGTCACGTGGGCATATTTTATTCAACGAAGTGAAGTCAATACATATGCGTCACTTCCCCGTGTTCTTTTTCTTTACAAAAACGGGGTTCGATAACCACTCCGTGTGGCTGACTTCCCGTATAACCCCTGCCCGGAGTAGCTTCTCCACCTCGATCTTCGTGAAATCCGTGCGCTCGGCAGATAGCTTTCGCAGCACCTGGCGCACCGGCCTCGCCCTGGGGTTAACCAACAAGGAGTGCTCGATGACGCTTCGATCGACCTTAGGGATATTTTCGTCTGACCACGCAAAGACGTCGAGGTTGCTCTGGATCGCTCCTTTCAGCGAAGCCATGTCTTTCGGGGTCAGTTCTCCTTCGAACTGGATGGGGTAGTCGAGGCCCCCTTCGACAAAAATATTAGTAATTACTTCTCCGTCGGAGCGAGGTTTGAATGCGGGGCCCTTGACGTGGCCATGGGCTTTGTCTTGGGGCTGCACATTATGCACCTGGCGGGTTTCGAAGGGGGCAGTATGGCCATACTCCACCCTTCATGCCACACTTTGGTCGTCTAGTACCGTAAGCACTTTGCCCTGTGTTGGTAACTTCAGGCAAAGGTAGTACGGGGCTCCGAACTAATTCAGGGTCCCCCTTTCGAAGATGGTGTTGTAGGCGTACGGGGCGTTGACAACGTCGAAGATGACTTCCTCCGAGCGCGAGAGGTTGCCTTCGCCAAAGGTGACTTGGAGGCTGATCTGGCCTACCGCCTCGAGGGGGGCCTGTGAAGCCTTGCAGGGGCCTCACAGCTGGGAGAAAATTCCTGCGAGAGATGCAAAGTTGATCGAAGGCATGCGTGAAGATGATATCTGCCGAGCTCCCTCCGTCAATGAGCACCCGGCGCACCTCGATGCCCGCGATATTGGCGGAGATGACGAGGGGGTCCGCATGTAGGAACTTAATCCCAATAGCATCTTTGGCTGAAAAGGAGATGAACACATGAACCCACTCCGGCATCGAGGAGGCAGACGCCGAAGTCCCAACGTGCCCCACCTCGCGAACATAATCTAGGCGCTGCCGCTTGGACAAATTACCCAGGGCTCCGCCACCCAAAATAGGTAGGACTACCCTCTTCTAAGGGCCGGAGCTATCTTCAACCTTTGGTGGTGACATCAAGTTCACCACCAGGATTCGAGGAGGGGCCTCGTCAACTTCTGCGCGTCCTACGGCCTGGACGTGCTCGGGGCGTGCAGCTTCGGACGCTCGATCTGTGGTCCCTCGGCCATCGGTTCGCTCCAAATACTCCCCTCGCAAAGCCAGTATAGCTTTGCAAGTGTCGGTATTGTGGTTTCGGTTCTCGTCGTGGATGTTGCAGAAGAAAGACTGGCCGGAGGTGAAGGGTCCGGTTGACTGCTTCGCTCTAGGCCCACGTCCTTTTCCTTAAGCTTGCTGATACTTCGGAGCCCTTGGGCCAGAGATGTTTAGCATTTCGTTGCGGAAGTGCTTCCGACTTCGCCTTGATAGCGAGGGCGGGTGCTCCGCAGAAGCAGGCTTCGGGGACCTCGGGGCTTAGACTTCGGGGGCCTGAACTTGGGCGACGACGGTGGTTCTCTAGAGCTGGCCTTCTTTAGAGCGAGCGTACTCCTCAAAGTACGTCATGAGCTGGGCCACCGAGAATTTAGGCTTCCTATGAAGCTTATCCAGGAGGCCTGCATTGGTCACCCCTTCGTGAGCAGCGTCCACGACGGACGAAGTGGAGAGGCATTTTATCTGAGACTTCGTGAAGGCAAAACGCTGCGAATATTGCTGCAGCGTCTCTCCTGGCGGCTGCTTCACTTGGAACAGGCTACCGATTGACATGTGGGCTATAAAGGTCCCTTGAAAGTTACTAGTAAACTTTTTGCGAAGGTGCTCCCACGACCTCACAGAGCCAGGCTTCAAGAACCAGAACCAGCGAAGGGCTGTCCCTTCGAGAGCCAAAGGGAAACACTTCACCATGGTGTCCCTCTCACCTCCGCTGGCTTCAATAGCGAGGGCATACGAGTGGGCGAACTCGTCAGGGTCCAAGTCCCCTGAGTACTTGGGGAGCTTCGCTGCTCGAAACTTCGAGTGGAAGCGAACCATCTGTAGATCCGGATGCAGCGGTGACCCTTCGTCAAAGGAGGCATTCTCCCTTCGCTCTTAGGGCTCTTGATCACCATGGTCACTCACGGTGACGACGACTGGTGTCCTTGGAGGGTCGTCGGCAGTGCGGACCTGACTGACCGCATTTTGCCTCCACCTCATGACTTTGGCACGGAGTGAGGCCAGTTCGCAGGCCTGCTCGTTTTTAAGGGCTCCGCTTTCCCCGGAGTCCGGCTCTGGATCCTACGACCGAACATAATCGGTCCGCAGCGCTCTTGGGGGTGGAGGCCTCGCTCCTTGGGCTTCCGCACCCCCTGATGGGTCGGACGCAAGCGGTTCGGCGGCAAGGGCTCTGGGAGTGAGGTCCGGAGCGAGCTCTCTGTCCCTGGGAAGGGCGCCTTCTGCCTGAGGACCAGCGGCCAGCTCCTTAATATCCGGGGGGACAGTTGCGTTGCGAGGGCCAGTGGTAAGCTCCGCAGCCCTCGAGGCCGAAGCTACTGCTGGGGGCTTCTTCGTCTGATCGGCCTCACATGCTGGACTACGGAGACGGGACTTCTTGGTGCGTTGAGGCCTACGCTACTCGAGAGGACCTCCGAGTAGGGGCTACGCTCTTGCTTTTCTTCGGAGGCATGGTCCGAAGATTGGTGGTAGAGAGACTAATTTTTGGACTAAGCTCCCCACGGACGGTGTCAACTATTGGCGTAATACAGAACTACGCAATTGGTTTAAACGTTTAAGAACCTCGAAGGGTTCTTAGTGTAAAGTAAGGTTCGAATAGTGCTTTAGGCCTCCGAATAGATAATAACCTTCGAGCAAGAGTAGTATTGATTTATACTTCGAGAGTTCGATCCCCTCTACCCTGTAAGGGGGAGGGTATTTATAGGCACAATTACCATGGGGTAGTACGAAGTTACCCCCTACTTCTAACCGACTATTATAGCATGAATAGTAAATTTACATAGGGGCAGTTTAGTAACCCTTCGTGTGAACGAACCCGAGTTCATGTCTTATCGGAGGGGACAGGAATACCGCAGTTTTGATGTCCTGTGTCAGGTGGTCTCGAAGGCCTCGCACATTGCAGGCCGAAGGGGGCTTCGTCGAGAGCTTGAACGAAATGCCAATCTGCTCCTCCGAAGGGGGCTTCGTAACTACTGTTATTGTAGCCCTGTTAGGGTAACGTATTTTTCCCCAACAATATATATATATTAATAGTGTATTTCTTTGATATTATAGATGTCAATATATATTCTTGTTAAATTTGGTTAAATCTAAATAAATTCCACTTAAAAGCCAAGCACTTAACATGAAATAGATGGAGTAATTAATATAAAATAGACTAATTATCAGAGTTAGTGAATGTGATGGTAATGCTTGGTCAGTTTTGCTGGAAGACATCATCCAACATATTTATTATGAAATATTCTCTTTCCTGCCGTCGTATCTATTCTCACCCACAAACAAAAACATTGCGAAAATTTAGATGGTCATCTCACATTCAGAATACAGTACCATGTCTCCGGCCGGAAGCTACCTAGCTATGGCAGTATACAGAATACATCACATGTATTACTATGCCACAACAAGGCCATATTTTATCTTGGCTACTTGGAGAACTCTCCGGTGGTCAGAGTGACAGCTCCGATCCGGACTTTGTGTTGCCGGCACATGCATTATTCGTACCTCGCCTCACTAGCTAGCGGATACAAGAACACGTTCTCGCTGACCAGATTAGGGCACATCTTGCAGTGAGGGTGTAATGATACGACTGCTTATAACCAAATAATTTAAGAATTTAAACGAACATATTTAATAATTAAAAGCTAATGAATGGTTTTATAACATATTTTTACGTTAAATTTTATATACTCTTTTTCATCCTAAAATATAATAACTTTTAAAGTTTAAAATTTATTCCAAATATAACCACCAGCAATCGTAAAATATTACTTTTATCTCCAAATGACTTCTACGATTTTTATACTTTATTACTTGTTACTCTACCCACTCGTTATCGAGTCTACACTCACCCATTTAAAGTATGATATTGTAATATTTTTACCAATCTCTTTAATACGTATGAAAAAATCCTAAAAGATGTTGCATTTTGGAACGAAATGAACATAACATTTCTTCCTAACTATACCGTGTAGGAGTTTGAAATACGCGTGTCAGGTTGTAATCGAGACCGATAATCTGTTTTTAAGCTGTTTAGAACGGCCACGCAACGTGATCCACGATGACGCGTGTGCGTGGTCGGGCGCCGCTAGTGATGTTGTTTTTGTCTGATTTAATTCCTTGGCTGTTAGGACAAACGTAACTCTCTCTGGTCCTAGCTTGTCTGAAAGTAGTATTAAGATCTTAAGTACTGGGATTATGTGTTTGCTCGTGAGCATAGATGCTAAATCTTTTGAATTACCAGTACTTGCGGCTATAAAAGTGTGTGATGGTGATCGCAGCACAGAGCATCGTCTGGACGAGAAAACCGGGTAAATTAAATGCCTACGTCAAATCTTAATCAATGTTCAGACAGCCAACTACTCAACCCTTGCAGGAGAAATCCTGAGCAGGCAACATCCTCTCCTCTGGTCCTTTTCACCGTTGTTTAATTGCTCGTACATGATAATAGATCGTAATGATATAATTATAAGATTACTTTTAGGAGTGTTTAGGTGGAAGACGAGTAAAATCTAATAAACTCTAAAAAATATTTCTCTTATATTTAGGATGAGCACGTCAGCTTACCATATTTTATATACGCATGTGAGCAAAATAACAGAGCGAGTTTAAACAGACAAACTTAGATAAAGACACAACGTGCTCGACAAAAATACCTAAATAAATATGAATCATCGTATCTTTAGAAAAACATGTCTTATCAAATCATATCTACGAAGAATGAGGTATAAAGAATGATTGCATCAATCTATCCAAAAAACTTTTTATGCTGGTTCCGTCCCATCGCAAAGCAATCGAAACGAACGGACCCAAATACGGCACCTGCCTGAGCATGACATCCTGGCCCCACTACACAGCCACACCGACCCTGACGACTGATGACTCATCATCCGGGGCATTGTCAAAGTAAACGAGCCCACCCTCCACCGCTCTACCTGTTCCCCTCCATGCCCTCCGGCCCCTCCCCGCATCAAAAGACAAGAGCTGAGCTCTCATGGCCACGACTAGAGTACTGTGCCGTGGTAGTGGCAGCAGCAGGAGGTCACTGCAGAAACCCACATGCATATGCCGTAGTAGCTATTAGCTAGTAGTCGCAGCGGTGGTGTAGCCACTAGCCTGCCTGCTCGGCCTTCTTCTTGCACAGATCTTGGGGGGCAAGAGGGCAACAACCACTTGCAGTCTTGCAGAGTTGCAGCGAACGAACCTCGGAGGGAGGTAGCTGGAGACGTCTCTTCAGTTGCATTCTCGCGGAGAGCTAAAGGTGCCATTTTCCCCCCCTCTCGCTCTCTTCGTTTTGGCTTCTCGCCTAGTTTTAGACTGAATTTGGGGTGGTGAGTTGGTAAACGGAGTGTTTGAACTCGTGTTTTTTTTTACACCTTCCCTTGCGAGTGAATTTGGTGAATTCGTTTGCTTGCCCACTCTGATTATTGGGATTATTTCTTTTCGCCGGGGTCCGGTAAGAACAAGAAGAACTGAAGAATGCAGGGAGCACAACAAATGTGTAGTAGATTCATAGATTGGTTGTGGCTTCTTCGGCCATCTTGTTTAGCCAGTTAGGAGATTTGGCCCTTTTTGTTGAACTGCAAAAAATGGAGAATTCTGCGTGTTTGGGAGGATAAAGAACGGTCTAGGGTTCGAGTTCAGGATTTGCATGTTCAATTTTACACTATGAAAGCTGGAGAGTCATGTGCAGAGTGGCATCCAACTGCCGACCTCTAGCTTTCCTCTTGATTCGCTTTCCCCTTTTCCCTTCTCGCCTTCCTGTGTAAGAAAAGTAAGGCATCGCTTGTGAATTCTTTATTCTTGGTATGATCCGTATGAAATTTGAGCACTGATGGATCAAGAAAAGGGCAGGCAGTTACTAGTTAGTCAATGCACAGATGTTCCGTGGGCAGATAGCCTGCCATAGCTTTCTTGTAACCACTTCTTCAACTGCTTCTCCTTGTTTTTTTTTTCTCTTTTGTAATGCAAGGGCAGGAGCAACTGCTTCTCCTTGCCATTTAATTAGTGTGCACTATTTCTTGCAAAAGATAACCTAGGTGATATGATATTTTATCATACATCGTTCTTATTTTCTGTATCTGCTGCTCCCTCTGTAAGAGTAGCTTTCTTGTAATCTGCAACTTCTGGATTCAGCAGACACCAATTCCTGAAGGAAACAGGTTCTTGAATTGGCATCTCTTTCATAAACTATTTTATAAAGATCCAAGATAATGCAAGTTTCCTCCTCTCCTCACTTTGGCCGGAAAATAATTTGCTCACTTGAATTTGTTTACTATATATTCTCATTGTCCGACCATTTCAGTTTGTCTGTTTGCCTCTCTTCCTTTTGTTCCAGGAAATAGAGTATGCATCAAGACAGTTTCAGGTCGGTGGTTTGCAGATCCCTTTCAAAGAGTCTTCCCTCCAAAACCAAAGAGAGAAGCTACCCTGAAACAGCTCAATGTGCTGCCCCTTGTGTTGTCACACTGCAACCGACAGTTTGTCGAGGCTGCCAAGGCCGGGATTGGAGCCCATCACAGAGCATCCGGGAGGAGAGGTCCATGTTATCGCACAAAGATTACCTGATGGCATCCTCACTCTCCAGGCGTTATGCAGAGGACCTCCTAAGAGGTGCCATGGACCTCCAGGATTCCCTCGCAATGCTTGAGAAGTTCCAAACCGCGTCGCGGAGCATGAGGCTACCAAACAAGAAGAGAAGGCCAGAGGCTTGCGATAAATCACCAGGAATAACTGGAATCCGCGATGCCCTCTTGGGAGCATCAAATGCCAAGAAGGCAGTGCCTAGAAGTATCGGCAATGGATTAGATGGGCAATTAAGGAATTCTTCAGATGAGCTGAAAAAAGTGATCAAGGACAGTCTTTACAGGAAGAATGCCTTGCCAGTATATTCCAGTGATGAACAGGCTTCCATGAGCCGGTCATCACGTATCACACCAAACAAGTCTTCGTTATCCAAGTCCAGTGAGCAGAAGAACGTTGTGCCAAGAATGTTGTTATCTGGTGCACCAGGGCAACCTGACAAATCCAAATCCCCAAGCTTGGTAGCAAAGCTCATGGGCCTTGATGGATTGCCTACACAAAGTGGCAATACTGTTAAAAAAGACGAGATGATGAAGACAGTAAGTTCACCAAGGGCACTTTTTGATATTGAAATGCCAAAAGTCCAGCAAACCAATAATGCTCATATGAATTTTCCTAATGCTCGAAAGGGCATTGTTTCTCTGTATGATTCCACCGTGATTAATGAGCTTGGCTCAATGAGAACAATTCAGAGAGAAAAAGGCATTGATAAATCTCAAACCAAAGCCTCCAAGGATACCAAGGTCGTATCTCATACAAGTCGAAAGCAACAGATAAAAGAGACCACTGAAATGAGCAGGAGAAGCAGTGACAAACAAAAACCTCATTTGACTTATAGGAGGGGAGAAGGGAGGAAGGATACCAAGTCTAACACAGGGTCAGGATGTCGTTCCAATGCTACCATAGTGAAAAGGCCTGGTAAGAAATCGGTGATTGCATCAAGTAGCAGTTCTTCAACTTGTGGGACAAGGAGGCCAGTCCCACGAAAATCACCTAGTAATTCGAGAGATAAGGCAGTGCCCAGTAGAAGAATAAAGAACTCAACTATTGATGACATCGTGGTATGCATCCTTCCATTATAGCATAGCCTGGAAGTATTTTATTCATCTGAAATACTGAACTATTTTAAACCATTGTATCCTCAGATTTAAAAATGAGCATTTATCTTATTTCCCCCTTATAAGTAAGTTTCAGTTAAATCATTCAAACCTTGAATTGGTTTGGTTGGTTCAAATAATTATTTCACTTAAATCATGGGGTCTTTTATGCTCCTAATGTAGGCATATGAGCTGCACAGAGAGTTCATTCAATTTGATGGCCCATCCACAGAATATAGTGCGACACCTAGTGACGAAAGCGGCCAAAGCACTGATTGGGACACAGAACCTTGCATGGATGGTAAGAAACACTGAATTTCCTTTTGTTCTAAAGATGTTTTCATTAGTATTGTTTTGTCACTGGTATAATTTGAAGCCAGTGAAGTAAGGAAAAATTCCAATACTGAACTCCAGTCAATTGCTGAGATGTGGAATAAACCCTGTAGTGAGGAACTTATTACTTCTTATTTGTATGTGGAATATTTGTAAATACTCTCCCTCACTAAATGTAGGTGTTTCTTACTGTCTTGGATATTGACATGGTCTAGAAACAACTACTTTGATCATTAGTTAATATTTTTATATATTTGTACAAACCACAAAAATATAGATTATGGAAGTAAATGCAGTGATAACAAAAAGTCTTGTATCTGATCTAGATAAAAATTTACAGATTGGTGGTCAAAATCAAGAACATATCCTAGGACAGCCTATTATTGGCTGAAGGAGCACGTGGTTTACATTGTATTATGCTTTAATTATTCTAGACACTAATTCCACCTTTTTATAGGTTCTTATTTAACCATTGTTGTCCAAGATGGTTTATTTCATCACTTTAAAACCTGGATGTTTTCACCTGCAATAAATGAAAAGGTATTTTCACACTAAACAAAAATATTTTCATGACAGGAATTCGGAAAGATTTAAGTGAATCCTATGAAGCTTCACTGACTACCAGCCCTTCTGAAAGAACCGATTCAACTAACCGAGATGTCATTCACCCATCAACCCACATAATATCACCAGATGTATCTGAAATAAAAGACGAGATGAGTTTGCTTCTCCTGAGTGATCAATCATTCCTTACCCGGGCAGCAGAACTTGTTGGCATTGGCGCATACCGGCATCTGATTAACCAATATAAAGGTATCTCCAACTCCAAGGCCCTGATGGAAAACCATAAGCTTTTCGTGGACACAGCAGCGGAACAGTTGGACCGGAAGCATCGTCAGCAAAACAGCTTGTGTTACACTGGATCTTCAGGCCAGAGATGCAGAACAGCAACATACTTCTCACTGGAGCCATTGCTGAGAGAGATTCATAATGCGTCTCGAAAGCTGAACAGCTATACTGACGACGATGGCTGCGCCACAAAGGACACACTATACATGAAGCTGGAGAAGGATCTCAGATGCACAGATGCATCGATCAACAGTGTGTGGGATATGGGCTGGGAAGATTGGATTTGCATGGAAGAAACGCAATGCTTCATAAGAGATATTGGGGAGGGCATTCTATCTATGCTCATTGAGGAAGCTGCTCTGGATGTGTGGGCAAATTGATCTGGCAAAAATCAAGTACAGATAGCTTTACTCTGCGCTTCATTGGCACAACTCGTGCTCTCCACTTGTATTTTGTGTTGGATTCCAAGCCTGTAATGATCTAGAGAGTTGCGTAAGAAGTTGATGGAATTTTGTCTTCACCAAGAAACGGTTGTAACCTGTGCATACCTATTTATCTGTCAGCATTAACATATTAGCAAAAGAACTAGAAGCAGCAGAAGCAAGAGAAGCAACAACGGCAAGACGGCAAAAAGGGGGAAGAGAGGATGACGAGTGCTGGATCGAGGACCAAGGGCCAGCGTCGGCGATGGATCAAGCTATGGATACGAGCGACTGAAAAGCACAAAGTCGAGTAAAATTTCCATATGTTTAGATAACCTGATAACATATTTTGGAGTGCAACAATTCCCGGTTTGCAACTTGTAAGAACACTCTGTTTTGACTCATTTGTGTATTTGCCCCTGCACCATCAAGTGTAGGGTATAATTGGCTCCACAGATTACCTATGAGCCATCACAAATCACAAATCCATTACAAGTTTATTGATTATAGAAGAAAAGATTGGAAGAGTAAATGTCTGTGTTTTGTTGAGAGTGGTTGGCAGCAGGAAGAAATTAAGCATTTGTATCGGGGGAGAGGGAGGTGAGGTAGGCGACCCTGTCCATCTCGTAGCCGAAGAAACTCCACGAGGAGCGGCGAACGCAGCAGCGCCCGGGCGGTGCCGGCACCAACCGCATCTCCTTCTTCTGGAGGTGCAGCGCGTAGAGTGCCAGGTCCGGCTGCTGGGCGTACCTGTCGGCGCCGGTGGCGAGGAAGACGACCCCGCTCTTCTCCATGACGCCCCTCAGGCAAACTCTGCCCACGTTGTCCAGAGGCAGCAACCGTTGCAGCTCCACGTCGAACTGCTTCTCCCACTCCCACGCCCCCTTTGCCGGCGCCTTCCCGTGGCTTCGACACAAGACGTTGATCACCGGGTTGTCAGAGCCGCCTTGCGGTCGGCCCACCTGCACCACGCAGAGCCTCCCATCCGGCGAGACGGCCAGCCGCCGGTTCTCCACCGGGTTGCCCAGGCAGAAGCAGAGCCTGCTTTTCCACTTCCACGGGAAGGTCTCCGACGTGGCCTCCAGCGTGTCCACGCGGACGCCCAGCACCACGTTCCTTGACAGCCAGAACACGGCGCCGCTGACAGCCACGCCGCCGGTCATCTCGCCCAGCCGCCTCCCACTCACCTTGGCGGCGCCGCATAGCTTGCCCTCCGTTCCCCAGGCTCTGGTGTCGGACGAGTAGCACCGGCTCGCCGTGAAGTTGCGCCGCTTGTAGATGAGGAAGAGGCGGAAGGCGGTGGAGCCAGGAGGAAGCGGATCGGCGGTTTGTAGGAGGTCTTCAGCGGTGAGCAGCGCGCAGGCGTAGTATCCTGGCCTGTCCTTGCCGGAGAGTGTGGGGATGATGGAGACGTCCCCGACCATAGGGTTGCATACGGCGAGCCTGAGGGCGGCGGCGCGGGAGGCGCGGTGGAGCTCGAGGACGAGGCGACCGTTGCGCGATGCTATAAGGCGGGAGTTTCGGAAGAGGTCGTCGTCGAAGACATGGGCGCACCTGGAGGAGGAGAAGGAGGGGAAGGGGACGAAGCGAGGAGGAGCGCCCGAGTCGTCAAGGTGGCTCTGATGGAAGAAGCCGACGGCGAGGCCGCGGAGGAAGCGTTGGGAGGGTGGCTTGAAGCGGCAGATGTAGCGGGCGTCGTGGGCGACGAGGCGGCGCCAACGCCTGCAGGTGGCGGCGCAGCGGACGAGGTCGTCGGTGTCCAAGGAAGAAGCCGCGAATACGAGGAGGAGGAGCTCGTCGTTGAGGGGGAATCCATCGTCCTCGGCTTGGAGGATCAGCTTGGACCGCTTGTTCGAGGCGAGTCGGCCGAGAGGGAGATCCATCCGTCGGCCGTCGCCGTCGCCGTCGACGGTAGGGTTAGGCATCGGAGGTTGATCGATTGATTGACTGGGTCTGGGTGGATCGATTTAAGAGATAATTATCGTCGTCTCGTCGATACGGTGGAAATGGGAAATATTTTTTATCATCCTAAGTAACGTAACTATTACTCCAGTATTTGTTTTTTTATGCACGCTTAACGTTTATCTTTTATATCTGATTTTTATATATTATATATACAGTATGATAAAAAAAGCAAATTGTTACTATTTGTTTTTATTTTTATATATATATACATGCTAAACGTGTATGTTTTATGTCTGATTATTATATATATAGTATGATAGAAAAGAAAAGTTGTTAGTATTTGTTTTTTATATACATGCTTAACATGTATCTTTTATGTATGATTATTATATATACAGTATAATAGAAAAGCAAATTCTATTTAACTATATAAAAGAAAGAGCAAAAGTTCCGAAATACATCTAGCTGTTTATAAGCCATTCGAGGTACTTGAAACGCCGCCGCAACAAGTTGGTAGGTTACGTGTTGTATCTAGCTATCTTTCTATTTGTTTGCTTCGTAAGAAATAAACAGCCGGTCGGCCGGTCAATTTTCGTTGTGGATTCACACAAACTTTCTGCCTTTCTATGACCGCGGTTTGAAATGCTGTGTTGGGCCTGTTACGTCTGCCTAAGATAGTGGTTGGTTTTTGGACAATAATGCATGGGATGCTCATTTCATTTTTGGTTTGAATGAGATAGTCAGTTGTTTTTTATTTGGTTAGATAAGATAGAATTATCTTTTTTTTATTTAGTTAGATAAACAGAATAAATAAGATGATTTGCGTGGGATAATAAAAAAGTCAAAAGTATAAATTAAATTAATTTTGTAGAAATAAGTCACACACTCTAAAATAGTAGGTTATACACTTATGTTGCTCCATCTTTTTCTCCAGAAAGGAAGAACCAGTTGCAGAGCTGCTTTTGCTTACAAATAGTATCATTAGAGCCTCATGTTAACTTAGGATGCACTAATAATTCCTTTTGAAGCTCCATAAACCCTAAACCAAAGAAATATTATGACTGGGGTTCTACGCAGTTTTCTTTTATGTAAGAGCACATCATATGTATAAAAAAATTATGTCGTCTATCAATCAATCTCTCTCGCTTACTTGAAAAACCTTAGAAACTTTAAAAAATCAATCTAATTTATAATAATGATGGGTTTTAAATGGTAGGGTCTGGCTTCTAGTTAACTAGCCACTTCTGAAAGACATGATCCATAAAACACATAAACATATATGTAGTGGCTCCTAAATTCTGATAACAAAAACAATAAAACAATTATTTGTTTGCATATAAAGTTACGAGATACAATTGCTATATTTAAGTTATATTTTGATAAAAATTTGTATTGTATTTTGAGCTTATGGTCTTGCATGATATTTGAAAGTGAAGTAGGATGACAAAGGAAAAATTCTGGAGCAGTCACTGCCCACCGCAGTCAGTCAGCCACCACCGCACCGGCGTTCCGATGGAGAGGAGGGCAGAGTGGAGCATGTCCGACTTCGAGATCGGCAAGTACATCGGCGAGGGCAAGTTCGGCAAGGTCTACCTCGCCCGCGAGAAGCAGGTGTGCGTCGAACCCTAGCCCCCGACACCTTCGATTTCCCACCCCTAAATTGCGCCTTCGCGGGAGGTAACTGTGCTCGGGAAACCGGAGGCGGTTTCAGAGCGGCTACGTGGTGGCGCTCAAGGTGATATTCAGGGCGAAGCTGGAGAAGTACCGGTTCCACACGCACCTGCGGCGGGAGATCGAGATCCAGCACGGCCTCGACCACTCCAATGTGCTCCGCCTCTTCGCTTGGTTCCACGACGACGACCGCGTTGTCCTCGTCCTCGAGTTCGCCGCCCGTGGTGAGCTGTATAAGCTCCTCCGCACCGTCCGCCGCTTCTCTGAGCGCACTGCCGCCACTGTGAGGCTCCCTCCCGATGTCCCTTTTCTTCCGTGCTATTTCCCCCATTTTTGTGTTGATGTTTTTTTCTGGAAAACAATTTTGTGTGGTAATGATTAGATTGCGCCAACTGTTATTCTGCACTCACGTTTATGAATTAAACCATCGGAAATCCATACCCTGGCATAAACATTGTTTGTTATTTTTTTTAAAAAAATCAGATAGAAATCTAGTCTTTAATTTCTTTGGTGCCAATCTTTTATAAGCTGTTCATGTTGTTGTGGTCTGCCAAAAGCCCAAAACTTCCCATCATCACATTACAACATTATGGATTGCAGGCTCTAAACATTATTTTTCAGAAACACAGCGCAAATGTTTACTTCCATTTGAAAAATTAATTAAGCTAGAGCAAAGTCACATTTTATGTTCACAAAAATCCACCTCAAAAAGTAACACCAGGAGTTCTTTCAGACATCAATTCGTGAAACAACGTCGATACCTGTTTTCCATTAACATGGAAAAATAGCATTGTTCTTTAACATGACCTGTGAACTTGTGAGTCGTGAGTCACCATTACAGACCAATAACATGTGCTGGCCTTGCCATATCTCATGCCCTAGAATACGATGTACATGTGTTGGTTTCCTCTATTTTCCAATCTTTGATCATGACGACCTTGTACTTTGTTTGTTTAAGTATGTTGCCAGCCTCGCTGGTGCACTGGCGTACTGTCATAAGAAGCAGGTTATCCATAGGGACATCAAGCCGGAGAATCTACTCCTTGATATTGAGGTTTCTTCTTCCATCCACAGTTGTTGCTCTCTTCTCCTCTTACCCTTCTTACCACCATCCTTAATTTGAGTGTTTATATGCGATCAAAGTGTTGCAAGTGAATTGAATGTTGTCTTGTTACAAAAATTAATTTGAAGGGTATCTTCCTTTATATCTATACTGCCTTTCGTTTTATTACATGTTTCACAACCTAACTATGCACACATGGAATCTAACAGAATCTGACCTTTAAGCTTGCTCACAGTTAGTGTCTGTAGCTGATATGGTATCACATCCTACAATGAAACATTTATTTGCAACATTGTATAAATTATTTGATTCATATTAAGTGTACACTATAGAGATTTGTACATGTGGAACTATACGGACTGCCAAACTTTATTTGTTGGAAGTGTTAAAACTTGAAACACATAAATGCAATTTCTAGAAAGGATCTCAAGTGACCATTAAGATGTGGAATGCAAGACTTTAGATGTACACATGATGGCATGATGCATCCATTGTGCCTGAGTAATGGTAGTATGGTACACATCTTTCATGTAAATAATGATATGCATGGTATATAATGCCTCTTCCAGTGAATTTGGAACTTTCTTTCACGGTACTGCTGTTTTGCATACTATATCTATGGATTGGCAGCTAAGTTGTAAATACAAGTGCTGTAGAATTCTCTCAGCATCACTAAAGAACTAATTGTATCACAATGAATATTATCGGATGCTGTCAGATACATTTAAATGGCTCCTGTTGTGTTTCAAGTCTAGCCTACCCTAACCTACTTGGGATTGAAAACTTTGTTGTTGTTGTTGTTGCTGTCAGATAAATTTAGTTATGTCGCCTCATCGATTAGAGTAAAAAGTTGATAAATAACAGATTTGATGCATTTATATTTTGTCTGATAATCGATGCCACCTTAACTGTGTGTAGGTGCATCACATGCTGACTTTAGTTTGAAATAATTAGGTACCTCTCTTTTCAGGGTCGACTTAAAATTGCAGATTTTGGATGGGCAGTTAGATCAAATGCTAAGCGACACACACTCTGTGGTACAATTGATTACTTGGCACCTGAGATGGTAGAGAAAAAGGCTCACGACCATGCTGTTGACAATTGGACATGAGGAATCCTGTGCTATGAGTTCTTATATGGGTCACCACCATTTGAAGCTGCAGAACAGGATGATACCTTGAGGAGGTAAGATTTACTGAGTTAATGTTTTGCCTAATCTTAATTTGTTACTAATGTAATATGAATTTTGAGCAGGATAATTAAAGTGGATTTGTTATTCCCTACAACTCCATATGTTTCTGCAGATGCTAAGGATCTCATTTCCAAGGTAAAACATAAAGTCTTGGTTATTTTGTATATATTAGATGAAAATGGATTGAACTTTGATTTTTGAGCTTTGAGTTTTTATGCAGCTTTTGGTGAAGGATTCAAGCAAGAGACTTTCTCTTGACGACATTATGAAACATCCATGGATTGTAAAGAATGCAGACCCATCAGGGAGTTGTATCGAGCAAAGAGCTTGCACATAAGGCCTCTAAGAAACCAAGGTATGTTGGGAAAGCATAATATTCTATAGAATACACATCTTATCTTCTGATATAAATTCCTAGTCATCAGCCCCAGTATTCTTTGCTTACTAAACTTTATTACATGGATGTTAAAGATAAATTTGTTTAGAAGCCTTAACATTGTTAAATTGATTTCTTGTGAACTTGGCATTTGAAATTCTTAGTTCACGGTAGTTTTGTTCCATTATATAAGGGTTTACTACAGAAAAGTCATAAAATAATTTGCCTAACATTTTCTCCGTGTCCGCTTTTAGTTTGTAGTGACTGTTCTATTTTGCTGTTATTTTGTCCGATGAAAGTGTAGCAAGCAAATATGTCTACTGCACAGATAACCTTCCTAATCTAATGTTGTCGTTTCAGCCATGATTGCTTATGGAATTGCATTTTTGATTGCTGGGCATCTTGTGACATGTTGTATGACTAATTGAATGTAGAGCCTAGCAAATATGCTGTTCAGTAGAATGTCTTCCATGCTAGACATCTGGCATATTTTCTTAGATAAGCTCTGCTTTGGTATCTATTGGAGTATTATCCGCTTCCTTTGGTAGTTAAATATTTAGCAGGCTATTCTATGAACCAAAATAATTTTCTTCATTTGTTTCTGAAGTATTTTATTTGGGTTATGGTGGCTGTTAATAGTGTCTGTGGCCTCCCCGAATCATGTGTGATATTTTACTTTCTAAGTATTAAGTATTAGGTTGCGGATCTGGCTAAAATAGACAGGTCACTTGTTCTGATAATAGCGATGACACCTGATATTCATACACAAGTTTTAAATGCGAATGCTTGTCCTGTCAGAGTTTGGTGCTATGAGAAGTTTCAAAATTAATCTGAAGTATCAGACTACGTGCAGCAAACGTGGAGTTGAAAGTTTAGTTTATTCCACCATGGGCCTGTTTGGATTTGGTCCCAAATCATCATAGTTTAGTGCAATTTTCTCTGCTTCCTGTTAATTCCCTTTGGTTTTCTAAGCAGGTTACTCCGTGGCATCGAGAACCGACCTAATTCTTTGGCAGAACACTTGCATGCCACTGGCCCATAACTTGGCGCACATTATGCAGGTTAATTGCAGAGCTATTACTAGATGTATGTATCCGCTATCACTCACAGGGAAGTTAACCCCAAACTATGATTGTATGTATTGTTCCCAACACCGTGCGATTGTGATGTTCCTTCACATTTGTAAGCTCTGGTTAACGTGCGATTGGGAAGTTAACCCCAAACTGTGAATGAGAGGATTGCAAAGCTTGCTGTTGTTGGTGGTGTCGTCTTCGTCATCATTCAGGTATGATAACAATGGACATAATGTTATGTTATCCATTTTTGTTCTTTCCTTGTTTCTTTGTTGGAATGAATGATAATATGGTCATTTGGGTTGTAATCCATGTTCTGTTACTTTTTATAAGTGGGAGTGCAAACAGAGAGTGAACTAAAAGAGAAGAAGTTGTAAATTATCGATATAATTAACCGCTTTGTATTTTGCTTCTTAAGGAAGCAAAGAATTAAGGTCATAAGTCTGTTGCTTGCTGAATTGATCTCAATGTTCTTCTGGTTACCAATTTATAAAACCGGTTCTTTCTCTTTTTCCCACAGGCTGCTGTCGAGGAAGGCATTGTTGTTGGTGGAGGATGGCAGCTAGAGTTGACGCCATTGAGGACACCCACACCCTGGAGAATAATGAGCAGGTCACAACGATATGAATCTACTTTATTTCCATATGATTGGATGTGATTTATAGAATAAAGTCTGGCTTCCAGTTGCAAAATCTACTTCCAAATTTCCTCGGCATAGTCAGACGTTCCAATCCACCGAAATCGAAAAAGCTCTAAAGTCCACTTGAGAAGTTAAACATCCCTATCCCTCATTAAGATTAACAAATGCTGATGTCAAATGCAAACGGATGCATAGTCGGTACACCAGGTTTCTAATCGCTTCGAGGTTTTGATTATTTTTTGTGCGTTTCATGTCAAATTGATCTGTTCGGGAGTTTTTTTTAAAGACAGTGGGCATTTGCTATTACGAGTTTATGAAAAAAATCCTTTTTAAGACGAACTGTCCGCGCTTGTCCTTCTCTAACGCAACATGCGGCGTCGCCGTCTACATCGAATCCACGCTATAAAAAACGACGAGCGCACGGGACTCCCCGCCACCACAGTCCACACCAATCCTCGCCGGCATCCGCGCCGCGTCCTGCCGCCGCCTCGGACTAGCGAGCCCGCCGGAGGGGTGCGGCGATGGAGTCCCTGGAGGTGCTGCTGCTGGACCCCATGAACGAGTACCTGGAACAGGAGCTGGACCGCCGGTGCAGGCTCGTGCGCCTCTGGGAGTCCCCGCCCGACCGCCGCGACGACTTCGTCCGCGCCCACGCCGCCTCCATCAGGGCCGTCGTCGGCAGCCCCTGGTTCGGCGCCTACGCCGCACTCATCGACTCCCTCCCCGCGCTCGAGATCATCGCCTCCTTCTCCGTCGGCGTCGACCGCATCGACCTCGCCAAGTGCAAGGAGCGGGGGATCCGCGTCACCAACACCCCCGACGTCCTCACCGACGACGTCGCGGACCTCGCCGTCGGCCTCGCCATCGCCACGCTACGCAAGATCCCTCAGGCCGACCGCTACATCCGCGCCGGCTTGTGGAGGAACAAGGGCGACTTCACGCTCACCACTCGGGTCGGTTTGTTTCCACTTCTATTATCCAAGGACGGTTTGCTTACTGATAGCCATATAGCTCTTGCTAAATGACACTTAAATCTCTCAAAAATGTTCTCAGTTTTTATTTAATATATTTTTACACTTTGGTTTACTCGAAGAAAATACAGCACTAAACTGATTGTACGGTTAATTAGATAATACTGCAGTTGGGGTATTACACAATTACTGAATACGAGTGCATCAAAGGAAAAGAGGTCAGACAGGGGGGTAAGAAGTGACAAATTGTTGGGACTTGATCAGATATGGCTCAAATTTTGTTTCACATCATTGTATATCTTCCTCAAAATTTGGTTTGAGCCATTCAAATATTTATTCTATACCATGTGAACGATGCCACTGAGGGAGCAGAAGTTGAAAAAGGGTTTCAGTGGTCTAGGCTGACAGCTTCAGAAACTAATAAGCCCTGGTGGATGTGTTTTGTGAGCAGGAAATGCTTTTTATTTGGCTGAAATATAATCTTTTCTTTCGAGCAAGTTGTCGCCTTTGTTGCTGGTCGTGTTGTAGTTGCAGTGATTTTCTAGTGGTCACCAGAGGATTGTCGTGTTCTGAAGTTACTTGTCTGATAATTTTGGGTGCCAGATATGATGGTTCATTGGTTCTTACTGAGTGTCCCACCTAGGCACCTATAGCAGGCTGCAGTCATATATTAGGATGTTGGTCTAGCTACCAGAGTTAGTCCATTTCTCTACGAATATGCTGCTGTTAGTGTGCCCTTGCCATCTCCCATAGAGACTGGAGGACTTTCTCCATACGATTGAAATCCCATTATAGTAAACAGTATGTTCAGATGCACCTGTCTCAAGGACAACTAGCTATAAAAGGATGAACTAGTTAAGGATGCTGGCTTTAGTGTTCTTTTTTGCATGGTGGATTCCTTACAGATTTAAAGGTTCGCGGACATAAAATAATTGACTATTCTTATTTTCTGCAGTTCAGTGGTAAAAGAATTGGCATTCTTGGGCTTGGCAGGATAGGCTTAGCTGTAGCCACAAGAGCTGAGGCATTTGGTTGTCCAATCAGCTATCATTCAAGATCAGAGAAACCATTTCCAAACTACAAATTTTGTACAAATGCTGTTGACCTTGCAGCGAACTGTGATGTGCTCATTGTGGCATGTTCACTTAACGCAGAGACCCATCACATTATAAACTGTAAGGTCATTGATGCACTAGGACCAGAGGGAGTGCTCATAAACATTGGCCGTGGAGCACATGTAGATGAACATGAGCTTGTCTCTGCACTTCTTGAGAAACGCTTGGGAGGAGCAGGCCTTGATGTGTTTGAGGATGAGCCCTTTGCTCCAGAGCAGCTTTTTAATTTAGATAATGTTGTTTTAGTGCCTCATGTGGGGAGTGATACAGAAGAAACATGCCGGGCAATGGCTGATCTAGTTTTACAAAACTTAGAGGCACATGCATTGAATCAACCATTACTCACTCCGATCATCTGATTGTTACTGGGAGTCTGGGATGAGTACACCTTCACCACATTCTGTAATCCCAACTAGTTTTGCTAGGTTCTGCTCATCAAATCTGCATTTTACCCTTCATAAAGTGTTACTCTTTTGTAAGACATCATGTTATGGACTTATGGCCCTTATGTCTGTTATTCAATCAGCCATGATAAATGAGAGCACCAGTTCCAGAATTTTATAGTTCCATGTTCCTGGAGATATTCACATTTAATTTTGTTTTTTTTTTGTCTTGCTTATATTTCCATCCTGTCAGAGCTTGTAGTACTCTTCACAATTTTTTTATCGCTCTATTCCTTTTCTTAGCTTCTTGTAACAAAATGTCTTCATTCAAGTAAATGGGGCAGCTTGCTGAACATGATTTTCTCAGAGAGTTTTGATCCTTTTTGCAGTTCAGTGGCAAAAGAGTTGGCATCATTGGGCTGGGCAGGATTGGGCTTGCTGTTGCCAAGCGAGTGGAGGCCTTTGACTGCCCGGTCAACTACCACCAGAGAACAAAGCAAGCATACCCCAACTACACCTACTACCCATCGGCGGTTGAACTGGCAGCGAACAGCGATGTGCTGGTGGTGGCTTGCCTGCTGAGTGCACAGACCAGGCACATTGTCAACCGCGAGGTGATGGAGGCGCTGGGACCAAAGGGTGTGCTCATCAACATCGGCCGCGGCGCTCACGTCGACGAGGCGGAGCTCGTCGCGGCCCTCGTCGACGGTCGCCTCGGCGGTGCGGGGATGGACGTGTTTGAGGACGAGCCCAACGTGCCGGAGGCGCTGTTCCCGCTCGACAACATCGTCCTGGGGCCGCACGTGGGGAGCGCGACGCACGGCACCCGCACCGCCATGGTCGACCTGGTTCTTGGTAACCTGGAGGCGCATGTCTCCAACGAGCCGCTGCTGACCCCGGTCGTCTGATATGCGTTGTATGTGAAGCAAGAGAGAGAGAGAGAGAGAGAGAGAGAGAGAGGATGCTGTTCCGATTCATAATCTAGAATCTGTTCATGTGAAAATTAGTCTGGGATCCAGTGCTCAGCGTGCTACATCTCGGACTTACGAAGTAAATTGCATTTGTCTCTGGGAATTTCTTAGGTTGAAAGCTGCATTCCAGCTTTGAATGATGGCTGTGCTGTGCTGAACTGCTGATTGCACTATTCTGGTAGAAGTTCACAAGCAACTTTGGGGTGAAAGGTTGTTTACGTAAGCTTTCCTAATCGTTCCAGATTCTAAATCTAGATTATGAAACTTAATAATTGTATAATCTAGAAATAAACTATAATACAGAAACTAAGAAACATAAATTTTTCTAGATTCTTATCAACTAGATAATCACTAACGGTTGTTTAGAATCTGAAGCTCTTCTAAAGAGATCTATCTCTGTAACTTTATTAAAATTTTAATAAAATACCGTGCAAAATTTTAAAGAAATCGAATAACAATTAACGCCTAGACATTATGAATTCCTAGCTTTGCCCCTAAAGTTTATAAGGTCTTATCAGGGCTATCACGAGGTATTTGTAGGACCTGTACATCATAGGCTCTTTAAATTAGACCAAATACTTTGATATTCTTTTTAATATAGACTACAATTCATTATAATTTTACAATTTATGTTATCCAGTCATACCGAAGTACCGATCAATTCAACACCTAGTTTCTTGATTGTTGTTACTATTACTACGAGATGTTCTTATTTTACGGGTCTTTTGTCTCACCTGTTTAGAGTTTAGTAAATGTTACTGAAATATTCGGGAAAGATACTGAGTTTGATCATTCTCATGTCTCACAAACCATCTACCCATCACAGGACCCAGATGCGGAGCGTTGTGCTGTAATGCTGTCGTCCTCGCTGCACTTTGATCCATCTGCCGTTCGACCCCTCACTCTCTGACAGGTTGCTATCCCTGCCAACACTGCACACACGCACGTCGCGCTCCACGATCAAAGCGGCGGCCGCGGCCCACGGGAGAGGGTGTGATCGCCACGCGTTGCCCCGGGGGAGCGCCGCTTCCACGCACCGCACCTGTGTTTGTGCAGCGGAGCGAGGGGACACGAGCTCTCGGTGTCTCTGTTCCGTCACTCGCCGCCGCTTCCGCTCGTCGGCGGTGGCGAAGAAGAGGCAAGCGTCTTCTCCCCCCATTCCATCTCCTTCCGCTTGGTTTCTTGCGCGTCGATTCCGGTCGGTTTGGGGGACGAGGATTCGGTTCGGTTCGGTTCGGTTCGGTTCGATTCGATCTTTCGCATCGATCCTTCCTAATTCCGTCGTCGGGGAGCAGCCGCTTGGTTTTTCATCGAGTAAGACATGCTTTCTAGAATTCTAGTGCTATTTGCGATGTGATTGGGATGCCTTGAATCGCCAGTCAAATCTGCAATCCTCAATCGTAGCGTAGAGCGTATAGGAGAGCGATTCTGTCTTGGAACAGAAAGCGTTCTATTGCTTTCTTTCGTTCTT
>KE372948.1:173021-183107 GCA_000418225.1 Zizania latifolia | reverse complement strand
ACGCAGTCGGTTTTCTGAAACTAGGTTGTTCCTCTTTTCCTCCTTCTGATCCCCACAGCTCGATGTGATTCTTTGATCAGGTTACAAATGCGGATGAATTTTATTTCCCACTTTACTTCCCATTAAAATTTTTGTACTACTGCAAAAAGATCTGCACGCCTTTGGCCTCTGTGCAAACATAATTGCCGGAGATTCAGAGCCGCTCGTGGTGACACTTGGCAAGATTAAAGCAATGCGGCATCGGGTAGCAATGCCACCTCTCTAGCACTGTTCAACTGGTGCTACACGTGGCATGGTCCTCCTTTGCAGTCAGGATTTTCAACGCAACAAGTTCCCCTTTTCCCTGCTTTTCTGCTTGCGAAAGTCGATGCAGGAGAGGTGCAGACTGCTGCAGAGACAACTACTGTACGCTCGAATAGATTAGTCTACGTGTTCTTTTTCATGCTCCCAGTTCTTTGCTCCAGCGAAAACCTGGAGCTGTTCTTGGTCTGGAGGCAATTTGGTGGAGAAAGATGGGATTTTGATGGCATCTGCAGATCTGCTACTGCAAGGTATTTCCGGGCTTTGGTTAGATGCTGGCATAGTTGTGCTGTGCCGGTTTTGTATTTCTGTGTTCTTGTTCTTTTTCTCAATCTCCACAACAACCTAGGATATATTTTGGCGCACTCAGTCAATATTGAGCCGTCTTCGTAGACAAAGATGTGTCTCCTTGCAATTGCTTTTCTTATGGGTGTTTCTCTCTTTCTCTAATCTTTCTAGGATGAACTCTTTTAGGATAGAGACGTCAGATTGTCTGGTCAGTTGCAGTCTCGTACACGATTGTTTCATACATTCAGACAAAAGTGGTTTGAAACTCTTTTTTGAAAGAAAAAGTGGTTTGAAACTTAAAAGCATCTCTGCCTGAATCTTGTCCATTTGCTACAAGCTCATGCCGAACACACTTGCTCTTCCTTGGATAAGTTGTGATCTTCAGATGCTTCTGGTCATTGCTCTGCAAACAATAATTTCAGGTCAGTTTCAGCAAGGACTGAACTTGATCAGAGCTCAGCTGAGCGGCGAAGTTTGACATCAAAGGATGAAGCCGGCGACGTCGGAGTCCGACATGACGAGCCTGGCGACGTCGTCGCCGTCGCGGTCCCCGAAGAGGGCGGCGTACTACGTCCAGAGCCCGTCGCGTGACTCCCACGACGACGGCGACAAGTCGTCGTCGACGCAGGCCACGCCGTCGTACAACAGCCCGCTGGACTCGCCGTCGCACCAGTCCTTCGGCCGGCACTCCAGGGTCTCCTCGGCCAGCCGGTTCTCCGGCAACCTCAGATCGGCGTCCGGGAGCAGGGCCGGCCGGAAGCGGATGAACGCCAAGGGGTGGCGCGATGTCGACGCGATTGAGGAGGAAGAAGTGTATGATGATGAGTTTGACGATGGGCATGAGCCCTCGAGGTGCTGCGTCTTCGCCTTCAGGTTTTCACTTACTGTTCTGGCGTTCACTCTGCTGTGCCTGGTCGTCTGGGGAGTTGCTCGGCATTACAAGCCCGGAGTTGTTGTGAAGGTACATCGAATTCGATCTCTTGGCATAGTATTTCGGTTCATCGCCAAATTATATATGTCAAGAACACAAAAGCACAAATTCATAACTAGTTCAATTAGTAATATTTATCTGGTTCTAGTAACATTGTAAGAGTTTTGTTTTTTTATGTTTCTTCAGAGCTTGACAGTGGGGAACTTTTACGCTGGAGAAGGTACAGACCAGACCGGAGTGCCGACAAAACTGGTCACAATGAACGGCTCGCTGCAGATAAATGTCCACAACCCTTCTACCATGTTTGGCATTCATGTTTCTTCAACCTCGATTCGGATCATGTACTCAGAAATCGCGATTGCCAGCGGTCAGGTAGCAGATCTGACATCAGAATTTCCCTTCTGCAATTCCTCCACCATATGATCAACTTCTTACAGTGACTCCTGCTCTGCTCTGCAGCTGGAGAAGTTCTACCAGCCTAGATCAAGCCATCATGTTGCCTCTGCTATTGTTCACGGTGAAAAGATCCCTCTTTATGGAGCTGGGGCAATGCTCACTTTGCCCAACACCAGAGGTGCAGTGCCATTGACTATAGACTTGGAAGTAAGAATTAGAGGGTATGTGATTGGTAAGCTTGTGAGGGTGACACACACAAAGCGTGTTAAATGCCCGGTTGTTATCGATTCTGGTAACTCCAAGCCAGTTAGGTTTACCCAGAGTGCTTGTAGTTACACCTGAGGCAGTGACTTGAGCCTCTTCTATAATCTCAATAATGGTTGTGAGCATGCACATATTGAGGTTGTTAATGACCTGAGCAACCAAGAAATGTGCAGTAGTTTTTATCTTCTGATTTTGCAGTGTTGATATCTTTTGCTAACATATTGCGCTATCGTTTTATCAGTGTTTCATTTGTTAAACCTATTAATTGGACTGTGTCATGTTATCACCGTTTGCCACAAGTTTTAGAGAAAGAGTAACATCCTCTGATAGTTGGTGAATCAATGGCCCAGAAAGAAATTCAGCAGGGAAAAAAGAAGGTATCTTCCGAACAGAGTTTCATTCTAACTTATAACTTCACAATTCACAGAATCATTCATCAATCTCAGTTCTCTACCAGTGTACATGTATTGAACAACATACATTTGATATCATACATAACATAATTGAATTTGAGTATGCTTCCCAAAATTGGTGAGACGTCTGAAGCGAATTCTTGGCACAGCAGAAATCCAATGTGTACATGTACTGAACAGCAGCAGCAGCAGCAGCAGCGTGGCCTCTTAACCGGGGAACACCATCTTGAATGAGGTGAAACTCTGGCCGTACAATCCACACTGCATCTCAAGCTGCTTCCTGCTAAACCATGAGGATCTCAGTCGAAGCCGGCAAGATCGCCGGAGCGGCGGCGACGATGACGACGTCTTCCTGACAGCTTGCAAGCTGATGGACGAAACGCCAGTGCTGGCTAGGGCGCTTGTCAACTGCATGGAGCGTGACGGGTCACTCTTGGCCGGTGCATTATTGGTTCTCGCGAACCTCTGCAGCTTGGCGTCGCCGTCTGAGCAGTCCGGCTCCTCGTCGTTCTCATGGCGGAGGTTGGAGGAGGAAGAGCCGAGCACTCGGTTGGCGTTCTCGACGAGGCCGACGGCCTTCCACGCGTCGGCGACGAGGCAGTAGGTGCTCCGTTTGGGCTTGACGCCAGCGTCCTGCATCATCTGCAGGACCTCCTCGGCCTTCCATGGCTGCCTCTGCTCGCTGTAACCCCAGATGAGGGTCTCGAACGTCCTGAGGTTCGGGCGCACGCCTGCGTCGCGCATCGCGCCGTACACCCTAATGGCGTTGTCCATGTCGGCGACGCTGCACCACCCGCTGATGACGGTGGTGAAGGTGACGACGTTGGGGCGGACGCCGAGGGGGCCCATATGCCGCAGGAGCTCCTCCGCTTTCTCCGGCTGCTGCGCGCGGACGTAGCCCTTGGCGAGGATGCTGTACACCTGCGGGTCCAGCTCGATCCCCGCCTCGATCATCTTGTCGAACACTTTCATGCACTTGGCCATGTGCCCCAGCGAGCTGAACGCGTTCAGCTGTTGGCTGTAGGTGACGATGTCCGGCTTGATGCCGAACTGCTCCATCAGCCCAAGAACCTGCATGCACGAACCCAAGATGTTGATTAAAATCCTTTTTTTACTACTCTGGATCTTACAGAAGAAAGAAAAGGAATCGGTCATTGTTTGTGTACTCACGTCGTCGACGGCGGCCATGTCGTTGGCGTCGAGGAAGCCCTTGAGCAGCGTGTTGAAGACGATGACGTTGGGGAGCACGCCGGCGTCCTTCATCTGGCTCACGCAGCGGAACGCCTCCTCGAGTCGGCCCTCCCGGCAGTAGCCGCCGACGATGATGCCCCAGGTACGCTCGCTGGTGCGAAGGCCGGCCTGCTGCGCCATCTCCACGATGAGCCCCTCCGCTTTCCACGTCTCGAAGTTCCTGGCGTACGCGCTGGCGAGGGTGTTGTACGTGACGACGTCGGGCTCGACGCCGGCGGCGCGCATCCCGGCCACCACCAGCCATGCCTCCTCCAGCCTCCCGGCGTCGCACCACGCCTTGACGAGAATGTTGTACGTCGTGAGGTTCGGCCGGACCGACCCGGCCTCGCTGGCCATCATGTCGAACACGCGCTGCGACTCCTCCGGCCGGCCGGCGATGCCGTACCCCTTGATCAGCGTGTTGAAGGTGCTCACCGTCGAGCGGCAGCCGGAGTGCCCCATCCTCAGGAAGGTCCTGCTCGCCTCCCCCATCCTGCCGGCCTCGGCGAGCGCGTTGATCAGCGCGTTGAAGAAGATGGAGTCCGGCCGCAGCCCGGCGTCCTCCACCTGCGCGAGCAGCCACGGGATGGAGTCGAACATCCGCTGGCTCGTCAGCGCGATGAGCAGGGTGGTGTACGTCACCAGCAACGGCCGGTGGCCGTCGTCGACGATGTGCCGGAACGCCGAGTGCGCCTGGTAGGACTTCCTCGCGTCGATCAGGGCGCGCATCTGCCTCGTCCGGGCGATGACTGTTTGGCAGGCGTGCCCCTTGGCGCACGTCGTGCAGAGCGGCTGCTTTGCCTGCCCGTTTGATGGCCGCAGTGCTCCATTTCCTTCATGCTTCTCCTGAAACAGAAAAAAAAATCCAAGTGTTCTTCCTTGTTTCAGATACACAGTGTAGGCAATGCCTTGATAAAAATTCATATAATACTTTGTAAGAGCAAATGATTCGGTAATCTGTATACATCATAGGCAATGCCTCGATAAAAAATCAGAAACCAAAGCTAACTAATTGCATTAACATGCAGGCATCTATTTCTTTCAGAAATACTACTCCTCAATGTCTTGGATTAACAAATGTCACTTTTGCATATACTGTGGAGAGATGTGCAATGTTACGAAAACACAGTGCCGACTGAAATGAGCGATCTCCACTTGTCGCTCTGTGTGCATTCCGATGCTTACTTTGAGAGGTGATCCATTTAGCCCTTCTCCATTGATTCTTGGCTTGCCATTGTTCTTCACAGTGGAGGTCAACGTCAGTTGCACACCGTTCTCTACCATGATACTGTGTGATTATGACAGGAGCTCAACCTGGCCAGGCCATAATTTCAGAATTCAGATGTGATAGCTCAAAAGATAGAGGTACTGAGAAACAGAGTTTTAGTAATTTTTTTTCTAACATACGGCAGTTAGTGTGAAATGAACATAACAAAGTATATATATGCAAATATGCTCCATGTTGATGCGTTGCTAGAGAAAAGTCTGCCTTTCCTGGCTCATGTCTTTGTGAATAAGCAGTCTGCTGGAGGAGGCAAGATCTGATATAATCTCTTATGGCTTTTCTTTACTAGTCCTACTGGACATAATTATCCCATTTTCCGAGTGAGGAAAGGAACACAAGCTGATCAGTGAACACTAGTGATTACCACTTCAATGGTCCATCTGACCTGCGAGAGCATGAAGCTACGGACAAACCATGCCTCATTATCATCCTCCATAGATCATACATATAGCAGCATATGAGCAGAACATAAAAAGAAGAAAACCCAACAAGATTCAGAGTTTCAGTACAGACTACAGTCTACGGACGTTCAGCCTAGAACCACAGCCGCGCAGAACGAAAAAACTGAAGAAAATCAGGGACACCGGGTGACAAGCAGAGACCAGCATGGCATGACTCGAGCAACCGAAACTGGAGCCAGCAACGCGTCCGCGTAAGGAGGAGGAGGAGGAGGAGGAGGAGGAGGCAAGAAGCAATGGCGGGCAGTTGACCTCACCTGAATGGCTCAGCCCGCGGCGGAAGAAGCCAGCCAGCCAGCTAGCGAGCGTTCATGGCCTAGAGCTCCCAGTTGGCCCCCCACACACACCGAGCGCTTGCGTGGCCAGTATGGCTAGAGAGAGAGAGAGAGAGAGAGACAGACGGAGCGGCCGTGGACGTGGACGTGGAGGAACGAGAGGCGCAGGCGGCGGGCGGCGTACGTCCGCCGATTCTTTTCGAGGCCGGTGGGCGTTGGGGATGGAATGCCCCGGTTGGCCGGTTTATCCGCGGTGAGGAGCTGAGCTGAGCTGAGCGAGTGGACGCCGGCGCGGCAGCACAGCGGGCCACTGGGCCAGACGCCGAGGAGGGTCGCCGATATCTGGAGGCTGTGTGGCTGCGGCCGCGTCGCCCGGTATGCTGAGAGGCCGTCCGATATTGCGTGGGTTTCTTCTGGCCGTTGGATTGGTGGAGCCTACGTGGATCGCCCACGTTTAATCTGGGGCGTCCGGTCCACGATCGGACGGCCACCTTGCAGTCCGTTGCACGCGGTGACCTAGCAGATTGACCGAACTTAATTATCGCTTTTTTTTTTACTTTTTAGGCTAAAATAACTGGAAAATAGAGAGGTTATCCGGTGTCTTTGCATGGGCAATTGGGCATGTCCTATTGCCCTGTGTAGGAACAATGGTCTAAATTCTAAAAGAATGTGTTTAGATCATTAAAGGTTTCCTCAGGAGATAAGAAAGAGTGAATTTTTTATGCCATTTCTTTTTACCAAAGTTTTATATTTGACTTATTTTAGATAATATTTTTATTTTAGATCATTTCACTACCTTTTAGTTTTACTTGGATCCATTTTTATTTATTATCAAAGTTGAAACTTAGTGTGTACCATTGCAATCGTTTCTTGACCATACTACTCATGACTTTATCGTCGTTTTAACATCCTTCACTAACTGAGATAACTAATATTATTTAGGAAAATAGGCCTAAAGTGAAACAAAAAGATAAGAATATGATTTCAAAGGGAAAATATAGTTGTCTAAAGTGAATTTTTGATTAAAAAATATGGGGTTCAAAATAAAATCTACCATGAAAGAAATCCATTACCATTTTGTGACTAAAAACATGCTAGTCACTACCTTACCATTAAACTTTGGGTTCATACTACTCCTTCTTCGTCTCTGCTTATATTTGTTTAAGAGTGCTATAAATTTTAATTACATCACTTTCAAGTTAACCATTGATATATAGAAGCCCTGAGTTCTTATTTTATAGAACGAAATGTTTAAAAATCAGATTTAAAAATTTGAATTGCATCCTCATTTTAAAAGTAAAGCCAATATTTTATCTTTATTACATTAAACAGATTTGTTTGACCTGAAATTGTACTCTCTTTTCCTGGGAAATTCCTAATGTGATTGGGTTGACGCGCCTTTATGGGTTCCAACAACCATTTTTCCACCAATCCGAAAAATTCCAGCGGAAAAAAAAAACGAGAGCGAGTGGAAGACGCGGCTTCCTTCTCCCCCCGTCGATTCTCTCCTCTCCGCCGGTGGGGATGCGGCGGCTATGGCGATGGTACCAGCAGTGCCTGGCCTCCCACCCCGTGCGCACGCAGGTGGTCAGCTCCGGCATCCTCTGGGCTCTCGGCGACATCGGCGCCCAGGCCGTCACCCACCACTCCGCCCCCCGCGCCCACCACCACCACCACGCCAAGGATTCCGAGGTAGCTAGCCGGCCGTTCCGTTTCCAGTCAGTGGTCGGAGGATTCTCCGGTGGGTAATTGTATTTTGGTAGAGAACGGCCGTGGTAGTGACGGTTCAATATCAATTTTGGGTCGATGCTATTCTGTTTGGAAAATTGGAACCCTAAGATCTACTTTGCAAAATCATGGGTTGTCTCTATATATGCTCTTAGTGGTTTGAGAATAATCTAGTCCTCTGCTAATCAGACAGGATTTTTTTGTTGCTAAGAATGGCCTGGAAGATTTGATTGTTCCTTCAATCCATTTCGGGTAACATTGATATCACTTTAGTACTTTAGTTCTTATGGTACCTCACTCTATTTGGGATAATCATTGATTATTGGGTGGTATTAGAGTTGATTGTCGTCATGGAATCCTTGTATGTAGGAAATGTAGTGGAATAAAAAGTTGATCCAAATGGTATTTTTTTCTTTCATAGGATAGATGTTCCATGACAGTAGCTTTACCTGCAAGTTGTATAAGACTTCGCTGAGCATATGAATTACTTGTTGACATTTTTGTTGTTGGGACCTTGGCAGGGGTTATTGTTCTCTTTGCAGGTTGTTTGGTACTTTGGTTTTATAAAAGGAAAATGGGGATTTTATTTTTTGGTAATTTTAATGTCTAAATTCTCCTCAATCGTCTTTCATTTGTCTTATATAAGATAATAGTGTCAAATCTTCCAGCATTAGATTTACTCTGCTTCAGCTTTGAGATCATTGTTTCTGCTAGAACAGGATGTTCAGTGCTAATCACTAATAGCTTTAGCAACATAATTGGTCTGTTTTGAATCATTGAAATAGTGTTTTTGTAATCAGTAAACTAGTCTTTAGATGAGAAAATGTATCGAATCTATGTCATGTTTCTATCCTATTATCCTACACATGGATCATGATCAGAAGTACTTTTCTGGTAAATAGAACTGATGTGGTGACAGCTAAAGAGTTGATTATGTTGCTATGAATGGGAAAGGTAGTTGAAACAAGATAGTTGTTGCTGTTCATGGTGCCTTTGTTCAATTAAGAGATTGGGAAATCTAAGGAATTCAGAACTGGATTTCATTTGATTTTTGGGACATCTTACAGGTGGTCCATGGGCTGTTTCAACCTTTTATCATTTTTTAGCATTTTATCAAGGTTTCCTCATTCTACAATTTCAAAACTATGTCACCTTTTCAGGATAAATATAAAGAGTTCAAAATTGATTGGAAGAGGGTGGGCATTACAAGCTCATTTGGATTTGCTTTCGTTGGTCCAGTTGGACATTACTGGTTAGTTCCATCCTTTTTATATTGAGCATGAACAGATGATGTTAGGTTTACTTTTTCCCCCTATGGTTTCCCTTCTCTATGATCATACATTGGCAAGAGGTTTTTAGAATTTTTTGCATCATTGACAACAGAAAATCTGCTAGCATGCTTCATCTCTGCCAGTCCCAAACACACAGCCATCAACCTATAGGCATCCACCATTAGTGCGCTACTGTACTTTGCAGATGCATATCGTTTTTATGTTCATTTGCGTTCTTAGCAATCCACTTCAACATCAACTTGATTTTTACCATGCCAGTTTGTTTCATGTTCATACTTTACCCCACAGTTCATTAGGCATGCATAGTATTCTCTGGAGGGCAGTCAGTAATGACCTGCTTGGATTTGTGGTTAGTGGCCTACTGCCCTACTCCCTTCATTCCATATGATAAGTCATTTGATTTTTTTGTAAGTCAAACTTCTCTAACTTTAACAAATTTTATAGAAAAAATATACTAATAACTATAATATCAAATTAGTTTCATTAAATCCACCATGAAATATGTCTTAATAATTTATTTATTTCTTATTGTAGATGTTAATATTTTTTTTCTTAAAATTTGGTTAAAGTTAGAGAAGTTTGACTTAAAAAAGTCAAACGACTTATAATTTGAAATGAAGGGAGTACATGTTACTTTGGCAACATGGTTTCATCTGGGAACAAAGTGTTGTTTTACACCACTTAAATTGCATTTGTTTCTATAATGTGATGTACTATACAAAGTTGCAAATGAATAATATGACCATATGTGTTCTTTGTGAAATGAGCTACTGGGTTATAGAGGTAATACTTGCTGACAAACTTGTACCATCCACTCCCACCTTACCATGTTTATTTTTGTTACGAATGGCGATTCCACAGTTTCTCTCAATTATTTGTTGCCCTATATTCATATGCAAAGTTTGGTTAAGATATCGTGGAATGTATGCTTCCTCTGTAAACTTGCTTTTGCTTAAAAGTGAGAGCATCCTGATTTGAAGATTATCATCTTCCAATTTTGTGAAACAAGCTGTCGTATAACTTGGGCTCATTTTTGTCACCCAGGTATGAATACTTGGATCGTTTCATCCTGCGGAGATACCAGCCTAAGACCTTTAAATTTGTTGCCTCAAAAGTTGCTGCTGATGGTCTCCTCTTTGGGCCACTAGACCTTGTCTTGTTCTTCTCATATGTGGGTCTTGCCTCAGGAAGGAGTGTAGAGCAGGTGAAGGATGATGTGAAGAGGG
>KE372948.1:145967-164579 GCA_000418225.1 Zizania latifolia | reverse complement strand
GCGCCGCAGTATGTGTTTGGACTTCTGGTGCGACCTAGGCTCCTTGACTTGCGCAATGGCACCACTATTATCACAATAGAGGTCCACTGTACTGGACGCACTAGGGACAACACCCAACTCAGAAACAAACTTTCTGATCCAAACTGCCTCCTTCGCAGCTTCCGAAGCTGTAATATACTCAGCTTCTGTCGTTGAATCTGTAACCGTTTCTTCGTATTAATGTTATAAACGTGTGTATCCTCAAGATTCAGAATATATAAGCCATTCAATAATGGATAAACACCATGGAGCATACCATTCGAAAATATCGAACAACACTTTTTCTTTATTACGAATTCAAAACCATCTTCCTCTAAACATGACGAAGAGATAATGTTTCTGCCCAAGGCGGGAATAAAATAACAATTATTTAACTCCAAAACTAATCCTTAGGGTAGCGACAAAGAATAAATGCCGACGGCCAACGCAACAACTTTTGCACCATTGCCGACACGAACATCCAATTCGCCTCTTGCACACTTCCTTGTCCTATTCAGTCCTTGCAACAATTTACAAGTATGAATCATTGATCCGATATCAAATACTCATAAATCACTTGGACGAGTAGCAAGATTAAATTCAATAATATTTATACCTGAAGTAGAAGCAGGAGTCTCACTTCCCTTCTTCTTCTTGTGTTCTTCCAAGTACAACTTGCAGTTCCTTTGCCAATGACCAGTTTTATACACAAACAAGGACTTTGAGGTAACGTACCTCTCGGCCCAAGCTTGGTTCTCAAACATGTCTCGGAGTCCCACAATCATATTATGCGCATCCCTGTTCTCATCTTGCTTCCAAAGCTTAGAAGACATACTGGCATGCATGAGATAGCTAGCATCGAGTGAATCGTTGGCGCGCTTCTCATAAGCACACCGATCAGCTGCAGATGCATTATCAACTGGCTCATCAGGATGTGGCTCCTCTAGAACATATTCATTTTTCTCTTGTTTGAGAACTATTCTCAAACCTTTATACCAATCAAAAAGTTTGTTCCAAAAAGAATCGATCGCAAATTAAAACTGAAGGTGTTACTAGCAGTAGGTGCAAAGATCTACAACAACAATGAAAGGTTCAGCACTATGCTATGTTAATCTTATATCAAATAAATGATATGCCACAATATGTAAAATGATCGTTTTTCCTCTAACGACACATTGTGGGATAAGATCCATATTCAACTAACTCATAGTGAGCTTTGGCATCACTGCTAGAAGATCAGTGACATAGGTAAGCAACACCTTGCTAATCACATTCTATGTGACTCTTGTTCGTTGGGGTGACATCCAATGCCCGACGCCTAACTCCATACCCCAAAGCCCAAAACCGTTTTGATAGCTTTGTTAAGTTAACCAATACTATGAATGTGGTGTCCGACATCACCCTAACTGATTGAGATAAAAGATGGCACCCTATTTTGGCAGACCCACCATACAGTGATCACAACCTTAGTAGGTGCAGCTATTAGAAGAGCATCAATACTTAATTTTCTGAGGGAAACTATTCTATCAGGGTAACGATGCCTACCGCACACGCAACATGAAAGAATAGTATGACAGGAACATAAGTAAATATCACAGGCAATCATATTGACTGTGACTGAGTACGGCCCCTTCGCATGGTGATCTCCATCTCCATGGTTCCTGTCCATCGAGACATACCACTTTACGTCTCCATGAACCTGTATCAGCCTATTACAACTAATAGCACTATACTAATTACATGAGCTGAAGCATCACGTGTCGACGCATAGGTCGTACAACATTTGAACAGCCTTGGGCTGCAATCAACCATGACACGTAGGCCATGTTATTACAAGCGAGTATCATATACTTTGCAAGGCCATACCAGTCACATCATTCCCTGCAAAAACGAGTTAGGTGGAATCTAGACGTGACTGAACTGGACTCGGAACTTCCGGGCAGTAGGCCTGGAACTTCCGGTCGAAGGGCCCGGAACTTCTGACTCAAGTCCGGAACTTTCGAAATCAACCTTCTGTCTCGAATTTATTTTTGGCCCGGAAGTTTCGAGTCACACCAGGAACTTCCAAAAATAACCTTCTGTACGGAATTTATTTCTGTCCAGAACTTCCGGTCCAACCGAAACTTCCAAAAATAACATTCTGTATAGAAAATTATTTCGGCCCGAAACTACCGGTCCAACCGAAACTTCCAGAAATCAGACGACAAAAACAATAGATCCAATCTATTTCCATCACATATCACCATATGTGATCGATCCAGATCGAACACTACGCACGTAGGCTCTGATACCACTGTTGGGATATGGGGAGGCTACGCTAGCGCTTAATTTGAAAATTTTACCCCGTTAGCCCAGGAACCATGCGTGTAATGGGATCATGGATCGTTACCTTGTACCACAAGACGCGCTCGGGCAGCGGAAGTAGAGTTAAAGAAGCGCGTCCTCGAGGAACTCTTCTCCCGGCTCCGTTCGTTGGTCGACGATCTGGCGAAGAAGATGATGCGATCTGACGATCCGGCGAACTCCGCAGGAAGAAGATGAGCACCGATGTAACAACGGTGCCTCCATGGTATTCACACGTACAGGGACGGGATCACCTCGCGTCGGCGTGCTAGCACCACTCGCGAGGTCCGAAGAGATCAATCACAACCCTTGTGATCGTGGGGAAGAGGTGGCGGCTAGGGTTAGGGGGAAGTAATAATGAACAGCAGCAACAACCAGCAACCTTCACGTGCTAGCTCTAGCCCTCTTTATATAGCGCACCATCATGGGCCTTTAACCTGTTTTAAAGCCCAACAGATCTAATCTGTTCACGTGTTCCGGAACTTCCGGATCCTATCCGAAACTTCCGAAATAGACCTTCTATATCGAATTAATTCTTGACCCGGAACTTTCGGTCCAACTAGAACTTCCGGTTCGTCCAGAACCCGGAATTTCTGGCTACAGCCGAAACATCCGGTTCATCTAGAAACTCTAATACCGGGGCTGACCCAGAACTTCTGGTCCTACCAGAACTTTTGAATGCTCTAGAACCCGGAACTTCCGGCTACAACCAGAACTTCCGGTTCTCCCAGAATTTTCTTGGGCACAATTCCATCAAGAACAATATCATAACACAAAGAGTCTCACAAATAAGTCATCAACTTGCTGATCAATATAAAAGACATTTATTTAAGGAACAAGATAACAAATTATCCAAATGTACATCAGCATAGACAAACTAACTTCTTCTCACATATACTCGACTCACTCACGTAAGTATCTAATACCGATAGAGCTCAAGAGCGCCTTATGTCTAGGCTGTGAGAGAGGCTTCGTCAACGGATCGGCTATGTTCAAATCCATGTGCACCTTGCATATCTTCACATCACATCTATCTATAATCTCACGGATCAGGTGATAGCGCCGCAGTATGTGTTTGGACTTTCGATGCGACCTAAGCTCCTTGACATGCGCAATGGCACCACTATTATCACAATAGAGGTCCACTGTACTGGACTCACTAGGGACAACACCCAACTCAGAAATAAACTTTCTGATCCAAACTGCCTCCTTCGCAGCTTCCGAAGCTGCAATATACTCAGCTTCTGTCGTTGAATCTGCAACCGTTTCTTGCTTGGAACTCTTCCAACTCACTGCGCCTCCATTGAGGCAGAACACAAATCCAGACTGCGATCGCGAATCGTCCTTATCGGTCTGGAAGCTGACATCGGTGTAACCATTTACAACGAGCTCCTCCTTGCCTCCATAGACCAGGAACATATCCTCAGTTCTTCTCAAGTACTTAAGGATACTTTTTACTACCGCCCAGTGACTTTCACCTGGGTTTGACTGATATCTGCTCGTAACACTTAGAGCATAAGAAACATTTGAGCGTGTACAAAGCATGACATACATGATGGATCCGATTGCGGAGGCATACGTGATCGCACTCATTTTTTTCAGCTCATCTGTTGTCGAAGGACACTGACTCTTGCTGAGAGAAATACCATGTGACATTGACAGGAAACATTTCTTGAAATTCTGCATATTAAACCGTTTCAATACCTTGTCAATGTACATGCTTTGGTTTAATCCAATTAACCTTCTCGATCTATCTCTATAGATCTTTATGCCCAAGATGTATGCTGCCTATTCAAGATCTTTCATTGAGAAACTTTTTCTTAATAAAGCCTTGACAGTATCTAGCATAGGAATATCATTTCCGATCAACAATATGTCATCTACATATAAGATCAGAAATACAAGTGAGCTCCCACTAGCCTTTTTGTAAACACAAGGCTCTTCTTCGTTCTTGATGAAGCCAAACCCTTTGACTACCTCATCAAAACAAAGATTCTAACTCCGATAAGCCTACTTCAGCCCATAAATCAGTATGTACTGGAATCCACCTCTGGTTGTAGAACTCATTGGTCCACATACATCAGTATGTACAATAGCCAATTGCTCGTTTGCCCTCTCACTTTGACCAGTGAAAGGCGTCTTAGTCATCTTGCATATCGAAAATTATTTTGGCCTGGAACTTTCGGTCCAACCGGAACTTCCGGAAATCCGACGACAAAAATAATAGATCCAATCTATTTCCATCACATATGGCATATGTGATCAATCCAGATCGAACACTACGCACGTAGACTCTGATACCCAGGAACCATGCGTGTAATGGGATCATGGATCGTTACCTTGAGCCTTGAGACGCGCTCGGGCAGCGGAAGTAGAGTCAATGAAGCGTGTCCTCGATCTGCTCCTCACAGCTCTGTCCGTTCGTCGGCGACGAAGTCGACGTAATTCGGCGTTCTCTAAGAAAGAAGAACAGCACCGATGCAGCAGCGGTGCCTCTACGGTATCCACACGTACAGGGACGGGATCACCTCGCGCCGGCGTGCTAGTACCACTCGCGAGATTTGGGAGATCAATCACAATACTTGTGATCGTGGAGAGAGGAGAGGTGTGGCGGCTAGGGTTCTCCACCAAGAACAATAGGATCAATCAGCAGCATCTTCGTGCTTGCCCCACATCTCTTTATATAGTACCCCATCATGGGCCTTTATTCTGTATTAAAGCCTAATAGATCTAATCTGTTCGCCTGGCCCGGAACTTTCTGCTACAGTCGAAACTTCCAAAAATGACCTTCTGTATCGAATTAATTCTCGACCCAAAACTTCCGGTCTAACCAGAACTTCCGGTTCGTCCAGAAAATCGAATACCGGGGCTGGCCCAGAACTTCTGGTCCTCCCAGAACTTCCAGATGCTCCAGAACCCGAAACTTTCGGCTGCAGCCGGAACTTTCGGTTCCCCCAGAATTTTCTTGGGCACAATTCCATCAGGTACCACACGATGGGTTTTATCAGTCTAGACCGAGAGTGGACTTAGCTAGCTTTGGGGTCTGGTACGGCCTATAAACAGGAGTTCTAATCCGATAAGGAATGTTAGCGCCATATCTGGAAATAGAACACCAGGATTTAATATAAGAGATATATATGAACATATATCTTTGTAAATAGGAAACAGACCAGAGTCCAGTACATAATCTCAGATATTTAGGCAACCGACATGGATCAGAGCCCTAGTTCCATACGGCTCGTCCCATGACTATATAAAAGTGGCAAGGCACCCCCCAAGAGGCATGCTTTCATATGTTGTTGTTTAGCATATATTGAATTGACAATCCACAACACACACATGACGTAACGTTATTATCCTTCGAGAGGTCTGAACCTATCTAAACTCCTTGGCTCAAATTCTCTCGAGTCAACCTTATAGCTTAGAATACAACGTTTATCTGTCATCTTAAATACCATCTCGGGAACCCCCGTAGGTGGACTGCTCTATAAAATACCGCCACCAACCTTTTGAAATCAACCTGAACTCAAGGCCCAATTGGAACCCACAATTCTCCTTGTCGATGTCGGAATTGAACAAAACGAAATTTCCGTGTTCCAAACATAGCCTGTATAACAAGGAAATTCAACATCTTTCGTGTAGGAAATTAGAGCTTACAGAATCAATAAGGTATGATTAAGTCATTTATCTATACTATTAGTATGTATAACAATTAGTTAAATAAAGATTTTATGAGATGGAGAGAGTATGTTCCAACTCTAGTGTCTCCTAAGAGTTACACAGTGCACAGTGGGTAGCCTAAACCCATAGGGCCATACTCATTATGATAAATCATACTTATTAAGAAACCCAAACTTATGTACGAGTACAATTTCACGCTCATATCCATGACTATATGGGTAACGGGTACCTATCAGATTATCTATACCTGAGTACATATATAACAATGTTAACTTACTACCTCTGCATCATATTGTAAGTTATTTAATATTTTTGAAGTTAAAATTCTTCAACGTTGACTAAGTTTAAATAAAAATATATTAACATTTACAATGTTAAATAAATACATTGTTATAAACATATTTAATATTCAAAATAATAAAATTAATTTGATATTATAATTATTGTTATATTTTTATGAAATTGGTCAAAATTGAATAAGTTAAACTTTGAAAAAATAAATGACTTAAAATATGTAACAGATGGTGTATTAGATAGCATCAAACTACGTGACAAATAAATATGAGTATATCATAAATTTATAAATATATAACAAATATAAAAACATACACAGAAGACAAATAATGGTTTATGTGGACTACATGATTGGAAAAATTACATATACATAATAGGTATACATATATCTATGAGCTTATGGATTTGAATTCTATACTACTACTGTACCCGTGTCTGTAAACCTGATGGGTATGGTTTTTGTCCATTAATATACCAATGGACGGGGTTTTTATTCCATACTAATATCTAATAGGATAAAAACTTATCAGGTTTTTGGCATTAGGTACTCGTCGCCATCCCTACCAGGGTGCCTGGAAACAAAATTATGACTCATCCAAACAGGGGGCAAGTCGAGATATTTATTCTCTTTAGTGTTTCCTTAGAACACATGCATTTGATGAGATTTTTTACATGATATAGTTTAAATTCTCTATTTTTTAAATTTCTATATTCAAAGGAGGCCTTAGAAGGTAGAGAAAAAAAATTGATTCTACCCAGCGTCATATATTTTAATGCCAAATGGGTAGTTGTCTAGTCTCATATTTGTCAAAAAAAAAATTGCACATATTTGTTACTAACACTATATTTTTATCTCGGCTTTCTTATCTCAAAATGAGCCTATTTTAAACAAGTTGTCGACACATGGCCGTGCCATACTGCCATGCGTACTGAACTCGAAAAACTCCTACACTTTGCAATCCACGAAACCATCAACACACAACACCTTCACATAGACTCTGTAGACGGCAAATTCACCATGTGAATTGTTGTATTTGTACACATGCACACGGTAGCCCAGCAGCTCCGTGTCCTCCACCGTCTCGCGCGGCACGAGCAGCGGCACCGGCGCGTGCAGTCGGAGCGTCTCCTTGATCACTGCCTTCAGGAAGTGCAGCTCACCGATGTGGTCCTCGGTGACCTCGCCTGCGCCGGAGACGCCGAAGATGGCGCGGACCTCTTCCTGGAGCTTGCGCATCACGGGAGGGTGGTTGATGAGCTCCGTCATGGCCCAAAGTTTGAACCAAAGTTTTAATTTTGGTCCGCGTCGCTCGGCGCCTCCCAGCCCTGCCCACCGCCCGGGGCAGCCCCGCCCCGTGCCGTCCCTTCCACCCGGCGTCGCTCTGCCCCGTGCCGCCCTGCCCTGCCCACCGCCCGGCGCAGCCCCGCCCCGCGTCATCGCTTCCGCCCGGCGCCACGCCGCCCCGCCCCACCGGCCCTAGCTCCTAGCACCCCCACGCGGCCGCCGCCTCCCCCTCGGTGATCTCGAATGATCTAGCACCAAGCCAATCCTACTTAAAAACCAGGTTTTTTAAGCATCTACTTAAGCACCTGCATTGGAGGTGGCCTGAAATAACTGTTCTATTAGTTTAGCAGCATTCAGTTTTTCTGTTGTTTTCATGCTGTCAGGACATTTCAATTAGCTCATCGTAAAACATAGAGATTTTGTATTTTCTTTTCATAGCAAGAACACCACCCCTGTGCGACCTCTCTGCTTATCAGCAGATTATATAAGATTGTACTATTTTAGCTGACTCAACAAAACTCACATTGCTCATTCCAGAGGCTTGAGGCAGTGAGCCATGACCATAAAACTGTTCCTGAAAGGTATTTTACCATACATGCAGAAAATGTGCACTTTTATTCTTCAGTGAACGGATGCTAATTCGATCTATGCAATTTAGACTTGCAGTTGTCACTGGTGGAAACAGAGGGATTGGCCTAGAGGTATGCAGCCAGCTTGCTCTCCAAGGTGTGACAGTCATCTTGACAGCCAGCGATGAGAAAAGAGGAAAATATGCGGTTGAGTCCCTTTGCCATGAATCTAGCCTCTCCAACATAATCTTCCATCAGCTCGATATCCTAGAAGATAATAGTCGTACCTCATTAGCCCGATATATCGAGAGCAGATTCAGGAAGCTTGATGCCTGGCGGCATCACTTTTCTAAATGTTTTCTCTTATAAAGGTTATGGACTTTTTTTGTTAGTGCGTTCTCCTGATTGCTTCCTATTTTCTATAAATAGATGCTTGTAGGCAGGACATGCAACGCGTGCCTTATGTTTAGTCTCATTAATTTGATAAGCTAAGAGTGTGTTCCAATAAAAAATATCCCCATCTCATTATTTTTATTTGAATAAAAAGTAAAAAAAATATTAAAATATTTATATATACTTGACATCAACATATCTTGGTTTTTTAAATAAGTGGTATCGATGTATCGCCATACGCGTATGGCGTATTTGTGATACATAGTTTACAAAAATAGCATCATTGAACGTACATATATATCTGGTTGATCAAGGAAAGCGCGGTTTAGCAACGAGAGGCAGGCCGTACTTGAGCCGTATGGAGATCCCGTTGATCTCACTCATGTCCAACGACGACATCCCCGCTGGGCTGCCCCTCCTGTTGGCCACCGTCGCCACCTCCCAGTCGAAATGGTAAAGCAAGCTCGCCAACGCCATCTCTATGGTTTGCTCGGCGAACACGACTCCGGGACACCCCCTCCTCCCGGCGCCGAATGGTACCAGCTCGAAGTTATGTCCCTTGTAGTCCATGTTACTATCCATGAACCTTTCCGGCGAGAACTCCTCGGCATGCTCCCCCCATGCCACTGGGTCACGACCGATTGCCGACGCGTTTTTCACAACTCGCGTGCGTGCTGGGATGCTATAGCCGAGGATCTCGGCGTCCGCCAGCAGCTCCCGCGGCATGAGGAACGGGATCGGTGGATGTAGCAGGAGCGTCTCCTTCAGCATAGCCTTGAGATAGGACAGCCTGTCCACGTCGTCCTCCGTGACGCGGCTGGCGGTGCCGACGACTGCCTGAAGCTCGTACTGCGCTTTGCGCATGGCGTGCGGGTGGGTGATCAGCTCCGCTATGGCCCATTGGATCGCCGTGGTTGTGGTGGCCGTGCCTGCCGCGAATACGTACTGCTCGTGTCCGTGACGATGCAAAAAAACAGATCAGCTTGTAGCACGCATAGTCATAAAGAAACGGTCGTGCTCGATTCATACCAGGATAATGGCCTTGATTTCGATCGTGTCAAGCTGAATGCCAGCGTCCATGTCCATCTTATTGACGTCGAGCAACACGTCCACGAAGTCCCGATGATTGCTGTCGGCGCCCATCTGTGGGTCGCATTCACGGCGGTGGCGGTGGTCATCGATCACCTTCTCCAGGACGCCGTCAAGAGCTTTGAATGTGCGCTGCACCTTTCCTTCCAGCCCCCTCAAAGTGTCCACCCACCTGAGCCACGGCAGCAGCTCCCCCACTGGTTCTGTCCCGAGTAGCTCTTCGAAATCGCTGAACACCTTCTTCAGCTCGTGCCCTCTGTCGACGTCGTCGTACAAGTTGCGTGAGATGACGGTGCTAGAGTAGGCTATGAGGAGCTCGATTAGATCGAAGGCTGCGCCTCCGGTGGCGCGGACGCGGTCGACCAGCACGGTGGCCTCCTGCTCCCGGATGTGGCGGAAGGGCAGGACCCGCCACGTGTTGAGCAGGTGGACTGTGCAGATACGGCGTGTCTGGTGTCAGTATTCGCCGTAAGGCGCGAACGCCACATCTCGCCCGTAGAGGAACCGCTCGGCCATGGCGTTCCTAGGTCGGCTCGTGAAGGCCAGGTCACGCGCCCGCATCACCTCCTCCGCTGCAGCCGCTGACGACACCAGTACCACCAGCACGCGGCCGAGCCGGAGCAGCAGCAGCTGGCCGTGCGCCACGGCCAGGGACCGGAGCGCTCGGTGCGGCAACGCGCCCAGAAGGTGGAGGTGGCCGAGCAGCGGGAGACCCCGCGGCGACGGCGGCAGCTGCCTCCGTCGTCCATCGCCACCGCGCTGCGACAGCGCAGCACTCCTCTTCCCGATGGGGAGGAGAAGGATGCACAGAAGCGGTACGACGATAACGATGGCGAGGAGGGCGGCAGCGGCGAGAGAGACGACCATCGTTGCTCGCACCGCCGTTCCCGCGCTTGCAACAAGTGTTTCGACTCGTGACGTGCTAACTTAGCTTCTGTCTTGTTGGAACACACACTCAACTCAGGACGCAATGGAATTTTTAGCGCGGCACACCGGCAGAAAGCAGAGACACTTTTTCTCTATTGCTCTCACTCTGAACTCAATTACGAAAAAGCAGCTTACACGCTTTAAATAGAAAATAGAAGTACACAAGTCTGCATGCAGCACAGGCACATGTTAGACTCATCCAACATGTACACGCACCACATATTGTCACTAACATATTGATCACACGATCAGCACTATTCACACACCACAACTTGACCGACACCTAAAACACTGCTTCGTTCACACAATTCACAGTGGCGAACAATACCATACAAATACAAACACACACACATCTCTACACACATCTCTAGACACTCTACACCACGCCCTAGAAATAAAAACAGAGCGGAAAATTTTCATCCAATCTAGAAAAAAGGAACTGAAAAGAGTTACGCGGAAACATATTTTTTTATCCGGAACTGTAGTTTATGATGGAAATAGAATATTCCATATAATAAAAATAGAAAGTTTTCGTTTCCAAATTTTCTTTACTACACTATATAAAATATTGTCTTTTACTTTTCACGTTATGTGAAACTTTGAACTATTCATTTTTTCGTGACATATTAAATCATTTGAATTAAATTAATATATAAGGATAACCAAAATGTATTTGACAAAATCAGTCCATAGGGATGGGACCCATAATATTGGTTAATAATTATTTTTTATCCTACAATGTTTATAGTAAAAGGATATATTAAAAATAAGAGAGAAGAAAAGAAGAAAAGTGATAAATGCTATTTTATTTCTTATAAGTAACCCATAAGTTTATGGTTATCTTTTACTAAAACAACTATAAGGACCATCTCTATAATGGTTCAACAAGCTGATAGAAATATCTTACCGCTTATGGACTGCTTTTTTAATAAATTGTTTTTGCTTGTTAAAAAATAAATAGAACCAAAACTTTATATAAAACCTATTTTTTACTTTATTATATATGTTTATAATTTATCAATATATATGCAAGCTAAACATTTTTATTGATTCATTATAATTTTTGACATATCAAGGGTTTTTATATTCTGATAGATATTCTACTTCAAAAGTCTGCTTCTTGTTTGATACATATTTATTTTCTATATATTAAGAAATATTAAGACATACATTTTGGTGCTTTTCCGCTTGTTTTCATCTACAGAGAGTGAGAGTGAGACTGTGAGGCACGCATGTAATTTCGCCTTTATCACCATCAGTGCGCTGGCAATGGGCGCAATATACCCTGACCATCTCTCTACTAACCGTGTTCGCTCCGCGACAACAAAATGCCGGAAACGTCACGTCTTTTCGTATATATATTTTGGAAGAAAAACAATAATAAAAGAGTATTTTACAGAATTTACAATTATGTTTTAATAGATGATATTTTTACTCAAGTCGTTTAAATTTAGCAACGTGTAGTTATCAATTTTCTCGTAAACAGAGATAGCTAGCCATGGTCCAAACTAAGACCAGGACCTGGACCCATTAATCAACATGGCCTCTCAGCACTTACACGTTTCTTACATGCGACGAGGTTTACATCTTCGTCTTCTACTCCTCACGACAAGGCGGTGGAGAAGAGACAGCGTACATCGGAGAGAGGAGGATTCACGTCGGCGCTTATTTGGAACTTAAGGTTTTTTAAGTTAACTTATTTACTTCAGTATAGAAAACTATCTATACAAATCGAGCTTTACATAATACCAATCCAAGGTAATAAACTGTTAAAAATAGGCCTATTTATACAATCGGTCTAGTTAAATAAACCGTTTATAAAAATACCGATTTTTTCGTGAGATAGAGAACGTAGAAACGTATCAATTTTCTTATAAAAAAACTCGTGCTCTGTTCAACCGACACGTATGGATAAATGTAGCAGTTCTCGCTAGAAATTTGTGGTGGACATACACTCCCCAGTGTTATATTTGTCAAAGAATGTGGTAAAATATGCCTGTTTTTTGTGGAAAACAGACATGAGAGAGATTTTTTTTGGGCCGAAGTGTATATTTTTGCTGTGTCACGAACAAAGCTATGTCACTGTCTCCGTCTACTTTCTTTGAAATAGGGAAATTAGAGCTTACAAAATTAATAAGAGATGGCTAAGTCATTTATATGCACTATTAGTATGTCTAACAATACTACTAGTATGTTTAACAATTAGTTAAATAAAGTTTTTATGAGACGGAGAGAGTACGATGATTTAACTCTAGTGTCTCCTAAGAGTTATATAGTAAGGATGACAATAGATTTGTATAGACCATACACCCTATACGATGGAGCTATACCCATACTCATTAGGATAAGCTATACCCATACTCATTAGGATAAATCATACTCGTTAAGAAAACCAAACCTACGGTACAATTTCACACTCATGCCCATGACTATGTGGGTAACAGGTACCCATTCAGATTATCCACACCCGAGTACATATATAAAAATATTAAAATACTACCTTTGCTTCGTATTATAACTTATTTAATATTTTTTAAGTTAAATTTTTCAACGTTAACCAAGTTTAAATAAAAATATATTAATATTTACAATATTAAATAAATATATTGTTAAAATATATTTAATGTTCGATTTAATAAAATTAATTTGATATTGTAATTATTGTTATCCTTATTTATAAAATTGGTCAAAATTAAGTAAGTTTAACTTTAAAAAAAATCAAACGACTTAAAATATATAACATATTGAGTATTAGATAGCATCAAACTATGTGATATATAAATATGAGCACATCACAAATTTATAAATATATAACAAATACAAATATATAAATTGACACAAGACAAATAAATGTCTTATGGTTTATGTGGACTATGTGATTGGAAAAATTACATATACATAATAGGTGTACACACACACACACACACACACACACACACATATATATATATGAGTTTGTGAGTTTGGATTCTATAGCACTACACCTGTGTTCATAAACCTAATGGGTATGATTTTTGTCCATTAATATATCAATAGATGAAGATTTTAGTCTATACTCATATCCTAATAGGATAAAAACCTATCGAGTTTTTGGTATTAGATACTCATTGCCATACCAATGAGGGTGCTTGAAATTTTTGTCTTATTAAGTCATGAACCAATTGACCCATACTAATATTTTTCCCTTCTTAGCTAGGCCTGGTATAGATGGGCCTAATATTTGCCGATGCATGTGTATAGGCCAAAAACTTGAAACAAAAATTCTGACCATCCAAACAGGACTTAGAGGCAAGTCGAGATATTTATTCTCTTTAGTGTTTTGTTGGAACACACGAATGCCATAAGATTTTCTACATGATTTAGTTTAAATTCTTCATTTTTTAATTTCTATATTCCAAATAAGGCCTTAGAAGGTAAAGAAAAAAATTGATTCTACCCAGCGTCATATATTTTATTATCAAATGAGTAGTGATATGATCTAGTCTCATATTTGTCGAAAAAAGTATCACATATTTGTTACTAACACTATGTTTTTATCTCGGTTTTCTTATCACAAAACGAGCCTACTTTAAACAAGGTGTAGACGCGTGGTGGTGCCATATTGCCATGCATATTGAACTCAAAAACTCTTACACTTTACAATCCACGAAGCCATCAACATACAACACCTTGACATAGACTCTGTAGACTGCGAATTCATCATGTGAATTGTTGTATTTGTACACATGCGAGAACTTTTTTTTAATTTGTTATTGATTGTCGACTCTAACATCATCAGATCTACGTGTGTCAATGATAAAGTCACGATAAAACTGACTAAAAAATCTTAAATCCATGTACACGTATACGGAACAAAGCCTAAATTAGCTAAGTAATTAATACAAATCATGCATCCATGTACATACAAAGAGTCAAAGACAACAATTCAACGAACACACAATTCTGTCTTGGGATGATACTCGTTGTCCCCAAATAATAATATTTTTATTGTTAATAAAGAATAATATTATCTTTCACTAATGTAATTAATTTATCGACAATGTTTTAATAATAATTTATTTGTGGTAGAAATTAAAAACGCTCAAGGAGACCACGGCTTGGCTACCAGATTGAGCGCAGCCTTGAGACGCACGGACCGCCCGTACTGCTCGCCCATGTCCACCTTCGACGTCGTCGTCCCGCTGGCAGCTCCCAGTCGAAGTGGTAGAGCAGGCTGGCGAGCGCCAGCTCGATGGTCGGCGCGGCGAACCCGGCGCCGAACGGCACGAACCTGAAGTCCTGCCCCAGCTGCAGCGCGTACTCCGCCGCCGCCTTCGAACCACCGCTCCGGCACGAACTCCCCGGCGCGCTGTCCCCACGCCGCCGGGTCGTGGCTGATGGCCCACGCGTTGATGAGCACCCGCGCGTGCGCGCCGGCACGCGGTAGCCCAGCAGCTCTGTGTCCTCCACCGTCTCCCTCGGCACGATCGAGCAGCGGCACCGGCGCGTGCAGCCGGAGCGTCTCCTTGATCACCGCCTTGAGGAAGTGCAGCTCACCGAGGTGGTCCGCGTTGACCTCGCCAGCGCCGGAGACGCCGAAGATTGCGCGGACGTCTTCTTGGAGCTTGCGCATCACAGGAGGGTGGTTGATGAGCTCCGCCACGGCACATTCCACGGTGGTGAAGGCGGTGTCCGTAACGGCGGCAATCATGTCCTGCTCGGTCGTCAAAAGTGGTGTTCATGAGTCATGCATGCTACTGACAAGTTATATTTTCGTGCAAAGTGCTATCTATTATTCTATTAATCATGTCAAATTACGCATATCGATTTTGTTGCAAAAAGTTTATCGATTTTTTACTGCTTAGGATGAAGGTTTACATGCTCGATCATCACTAATGTTGAACCACTCTGTCTAATCAATAGTGTATTTTTCTTTTATTTACTAGTTTATATTACGTATAGAATTGTAAACCAAATAAATTACTTTGGGCTCTACATCGATCGGCTCATTAGCACCCTAGATATTAATTCAAGCAACGTTGCATGTGCAGACACAGGACACCATCGAAATTCAGGAAAAAAATTATGGGTGGGCTTTTAGGTGCGTCTGATTCCAGGAACACGTGCGACAGAACGAGATGGTCTCATTTTTATAGTGTTTAGTTTAGAGTCAGATGGGATGAAGTCATCTTATCAGAGAATATTTCTTTAATATTCGGGACAAACTCGTTCCACCTCGTGCACGGAGCTCTGGGGTGAAGCCAGAGGTTCTAGGGTGGGCTGGAGGTTCTGGGGTGGAGGCTTTAGGGATGGGCCGGAGGTTCTAGGACAGAGTTCTATTTCTCTCAACCCACCAACCAAATACGAAACTGAGACATCTCCATTCCTCGCAACCAAACACGAGATGGGACAATCTCATCCTAAAAAACTAGGACGGAACCGTCCCATCTTACCTTGTCTCTGAACCAAACGGAACCTTAAGATCCTCATAGTGAGGACTTCTGTGGATTGAGATCACAGGTTTCGGTGATTCGATGAAACTCTTTCGCTTAGCCCACTCATCTCTATCTTTGTATACACTTTATGTCACCCGCGTGTCTTTTACCATGCCTCCTCCTCTACCGGCCACACGCTCTACCGTCAAATTATCAAAGCCTCCATGTGCTGCCAATCCATAGGAGTAGCTACCGTGAGAATTTTGAAGCTTACTCTAACGAAATTTTTTCTGAATTCAAATAATGACACCACCATATGCTTATAGCCATTTCCGACATAAGATCTCTCTGACCGTCCAGCCGTTGCCGGTTATTGAGTCGGGATCAGTAAATAAAACTTTGGTTCAAACTGTCTGCTATAAGAGTGTGTGTGGATGAGAAAAAATATCCCCATCTCGTTAATTTGATAAGCTAAGAGTGTGTTCCAATAAAAAATATCCCCATCTCATTATTTTTATTTGAATAAAAATAAAAAATATTTATATATTTATATATACTTGACATCGACATATCTTGGTTTTTTATAATACACAGTATCGATGTATCGCCATATGCGCGTATGGCGTATCTGTGATACATAAGTTACAAAAATAGCGTCATTAAACGTACATATATATATATATATGGTTGATCAAGGAGAGCTTGGTTTAGCAACGAGAGGCAGGCCGTACTTGAGCCGTACGGAGAGCCCGTTGATCTCGCTCATGTCCAACGACGACATCCCCGCTGGGCTGCCCCTCCTGCCGGCCGCCGTCGCCACCTCCCAGTCGAAATGGTAAAGTAGGCTCGCCAACGCCATCTCTACGGTTTGCTCGGCGAACACGACTCCGGGACACCCCCTCCTCCCGGCGCCGAATGGTACCAGCTCGAAGTTATGTCCCTTGTAGTCCACGTTACTATCCATAAACCTTTCCGGTGAGAACTCATCGGCGTGCTCCCCCCACGCCGCCGGGTCACGGCCGATTGCTGATGCGTTGATCACAACCCGCGTGCGTGCTGGGACATTGTAGCCAAGGATCTCGGTGTCTGCCGACGGCTCCCGGGGCACGAGGAGCGGGATCGGTGGATGTAGCCGGAGCGTCTCCTTAAGCACGGCCTTGAGGTAGGGCAGCCTGTCCACGTTGTCCTCCGTGACGCTGCCGGCGGTGCCGACGACCGCCCGGAGCTCGTGCTGCGTTTTGCGCAAGGCGTGCGGGTGGGTGATCAGTTCTGCCATGGCCCATTCGATCGCCGTGGTCACGGTGTCCGTGCCGGCCGCAAACATGTCCTGCTCGTGTACGTGACGACGCAAAAAACAGATCGCTAATAGCATGCATAGTCATAAAGAAATGGACGTGCTCGATTCATACCAGGATAATGGCCTTGATTTCGATCGTGTCGAGCTCAATGCCAGCGTCCATGTCCATCTTGTTGACGTCGAGCAACACGTCCACGAAGTCCTGGTGTTTCTCGTCGGTGCCCATATGCGGGCCGCCTTCACGGCGACGGCGGTGGTCGTCGATCACCTTCTCTAGGACGCCGTCAATAGCTTCGAATGTGCGCTGCACCTTCCCTTCCAGCCCCCTCAAAGCGTCCACCCACCCGAGCCACGGCAGCAGCTCCCCCACCGGTTCCGTTCCGAGCAGTTCTTCGAAATCATTGAACACCTTCTTCAGCTCGCGCCCTCTATCGACGTCGCCGTACAAGCTGCGCGAGCACTCGTCGCCGAACGCGACGCGCGAGACGACAGTGTTAGAGTAGGCCATGAGGAGGTCGATCAGGTCAAAGGCTACGCCTCCGGTGGCGTGGACGCGGTCAACCAGCACGGCAGCCTCCTGCTCCCGGACACGGCGGAAGGACAAGACCCGCCGCGTGTTGAGCAGGTGGACTGTGCAGATGCGGTGCGTCTGGCGCCAGTATTCACCGTAAGGCGCGAACGCCACATCTCGCCCGTAGAGGAGCCGCTCGGCCATGGCGTTCCTAGGTCGGCTCGCGAAAGCCAGGTCACGCGCCCGCATCACCTCCTCCGCTGCAGCCGCTGACGACACCAGCACCGTCGGCATGCGACCGAGCCAGAGCAGTAGCACCGGGCCATGCGCTGCAGCCAGGGACCGGAGCGCTCGGTGCGGCAACGCGCCCAGAAGGTGGAGGTGGCCGACCAGCGGGAGGCCCCGCGGCGATGGCGGCAGCAGCCTCCGCCGTCCATCACCGCCACGCTGCAACAGCGCAGCACCCCTCTTCCCGACGGGGAGGAGGAGGATGCACAAAAGCGGTACGATGATAGCGGTGACGAGGAGGGGGGCGGCGGTGAGAGAGACGACCATTGTTGCTCGCACCGCCGTTCGCGCGCTTGCAACAAGTGCTTCGACTCGTGGCTGGCTTGTTAGCTTGCTTCGTGTACCATGGCGTGTCAATATATTTGCAACGCACATTCGATTCACCTGTCGATGCCATGACGAAGATGGTTACGGACTACTCAAAAAAAGGCTACTGTTATTACCGTGCGTCCGTGCCATTTTCGTCAAAAAAATGGACATCTAGAGAGTGAGAGTGAGAGTGT
>KE372948.1:89552-119328 GCA_000418225.1 Zizania latifolia | reverse complement strand
CCGGGCCGCCATTGCTGCAGGACGGCGGAGGCTTCTTTGCCGACGAGACGATCAGCAAGGAGAGGACAGGCACGAGAGCGGCGAGCAGGAGGAGAAGATGTGAGTGCAACAATGCAGTGAGCGACGAGACGTCCATGTCTGCACAAGTGCTCGATCCGTTCGTGTCCATTGGAGCAAGCATCGCCAAGGCAGGTACGGCAAAATATAGACGCGCGGACAGAAGAGGAAAGCCTTTCTACATCACATATATAGTATATACACATTTGAATATTTGAATATTTTAATTATAACATTTATATTATAAATTATAACATTTGAATACTTCAGTTTGAAATTTGCATTGCATGATATCCGTAATTGCTAAATTTTACTAAATATTCATTTATTCTCTCCTAGATGATATTTAATATCAACTCTTCTATTGATATTTTCCTACGTATCTTCTATGTTTACTCAAAGTGGTTTAAGGACAACCAAGGATTTACATTAAAATAAATAAATATTTTATTTTATTTTTATTTGAAATAGAATTATTGTTTAATTTTATTTTACATGAACTCTTCTTTTAATATTTTAATCATAATCTTTGATATTTATAAATTATATTTTGATATGGACTATTGGCTGTATATATTTAGCATGTGCACTTCTTAAAAAAATATTACTGTTTTAGTTTTATTCTTAATTTGGTGATCGAGGTATTTTATTTTGGAATTCATATTGAAACCAAATTGCTTGTTTTATTTTTCCTGAATTTTATTTAGCATTATATTTTGTTTTCCTTCTATATAGACTCTTCTTTTAGTACGCCTTGTTTGATAATCTGAATTTCTTGTAATTTTAAACATATTTTTATATGGACTCTCTGGCTAAATCTAGACCATGGTAATGTTGACCCACATCTTTTTCTTTTTCTCCGATTAATGCGGTAATTTCTAGTCCTTGAGAATGAATGTAGATACTTATTTTTTATTATTTTTATTATGTAATAGAAGATTACGAAAGTAAATAAAAAGAATCTGACAACGTAGATTATGATGTAACATGCTATCAGAAAATGTCTTGGTTGAAAGCTGCACCCACCGTATTCTGTGGCTAACAAACCGTTTATAATATGGACAAAATTCACCACAAAAATATCAAGAACGCACGGAAATGGACCTCTGCATTGAAGGCTACGGTCATTCAAGATTGATCTCAATTATCATATCAAAACAGACGGTTGTACGTGTCTACTACTCCCTTCTCCCTTCGTACCGTAATATTGTAATTTAAGATCAAATTTAATATTTTATATTATAACGAATCTAAACAGTCAATATTGACGGACTAACAATTCTTAAAAGACTAGCCTGTTATTTTAATTTTGAATAAAAAAATTCTTGAAATACTATGTATACTCATTTTCTATTGCATAGTGTCTCTGTATTACTGCAGAGAATCTGGATCCGGAACGCACGTAGAAAACTGTGATGGGGTTTTTTCTGATGTGCAAAGTGTGGTGCTGGATATAGTTGGAACGAACTTAGAACAAATGCATGATTCTTCCACGGAAATGGCAAATTCACAACAGTAGTTGAGCCAACAAAGAACCTCCAAAGTCCAACTGAATCACCATCAAAACGAGCAGAGTTCATGCACACAGATTAGAGAGCACACACATGAGCTATACACCAACCAAGAAACAAAGGTTTGTATATCCAGGTTGTAGCAAGAAGCAAACCATATAGATACAGATCTGGCATGCTCTACCATCAAAACGGGTAGAGAATTGAACCAGACGGGTTGGATTGTTGCTCTATCCATTTACAGGCTTCAGAGCACATTGATCTCTCCAGATATGCACGGCAGCAATCCAACAGAAGGGTAGAAGGCTAGGATGTATCCCAACTCTAACATCTAGCTCAGAAACAAGGAAACAACAGTTACAAATGAATTTTCTCCAATTAAATTGGAGAGCACTAAACAAACCATAGGTAGTACTGGACATAGATAGCAGCTTTCAAGCTAAACATAACAAGCATCTGAAGGGGATGATGATCAATCAACAACGATCCAGTAGCACCAACTAGCGATATCGCTTGGCCCATATCTTCTAGCATTCACAGCCTGACGACCGCTGTTGCCTTCCAGCACCCCCCACATCAATGGTATCAGGAAGATATCTACAAATTTTAGTAAGGTATCAATCAAATGTCTGATATGCAAGCTGTAGTTCATCTGCGTGTTAGTACTTTTATATGCTTCCCTCCCAGGAAAAAAAAGAATGCTTCTACTGGAAGTCTACAAGATAGTTAACTTACATCTCTTCTTCTGGTTCATTCTTGATAGCATTCCTTGCTATACACTCAAAAGCAGCTTCCACATTGAAGCCTTCTTTAGCAGACGTCTCAAAATAAGGGATGTTTCCCTTAGAAGCACACCATGCTTTAGCTTTCTTCTCAGAAACCTGAAAAATCAACAAGGTTAAGAACAATATAGAACAAATCAAGAAATCAAAAGCTAATGGCAGTTCTACAAGGACAAATACTTACAGTCCGGCAATTACCACCATCAACATCAATCTTATTACCAAGTACGACAAAAGGGAAATTCTCTGGATCTGATGGGCTAGCCTGTATTAGAAATAATAGTTCAAACTTTAATAAACAGATCACAGTACATTTGGATGATCAACAAGCAAACTACTTACTTGAAGTAGGAATTCCTCACGCCAGCTGTTGAGCCTTTCAAATGACTTGGTAACATTGACATCATATACAAGAACGCAGCAGTCGGCTCCCCGGTAAAATGCCACACCAAGACTCTGAAATCGCTCCTGTCCAGCTGTGTCCCAAATCTAAGAGTTACAGGTAAACACAGGTATGGGATTAAATGTAAACAGAATTATTGTTTGACAATCTACCAATTTGATAGCCATACATTCTAGTATTTTTTATGAGTTATAACACTCAAAACAGGCTATAGAAGATATTTGTAATAACTATTAGGTATTGAGCTATAACAGTAAATATTGAAGCTACTTTACCGAATTAGAAACTATATATAGATCAAAGACTACAAACTTTATTCCAACAAATATGGGAAAGTGAATTTAAGTTTTGACATTGATGAACAAAGGGAGCCAAAGTTCATTATGGGTGTGCATATTTTGTCCAACATACTGTAAAGTGAAGCATTAGTCCCACATATAGTAAAGACAATTCTCAGTACTCAGTTCATTTCATCTTAGAAAAGCATGTGCACAATAATATAATCTTAACTAAAACAGTTCTCCATTCATCAGGCAAACAACACATCATCAGCTAGCTGTGATCCAATCAAGGAGGACCTAATGGCTAACGTACAACTTATTGCCCCCAATCACTAAACTGCATTCTTGCTGATGATATACTTGAACCAGAGTTAAAACAATAAACAGATAGTACAGAATGCCAGATACAGGTAGTAAATTAATAGTAATTATCTGACATCCTTGAGTTTGAATATGAAAAGAGTTTACAGTAAACAACTTGGGCAATGCACATGAAGGCACTTGCCATCTTGTTCTGTTAAATATAAAAGGCATGGTCTGAATACTTGATGTAGCATGTCTGTCCAAATTTAAAGGTCGATTGACATACATTTCATCTCAAGACATAAATCTCAAATTTCTCAGTCAAACGGGACATTACCCATAAAGTTTGGGTAACAGTATCTGCATTTTAATTATGGACAGGTGGAATTTTAAGGACTGGAACACCGCCATTGGCTACCTGTACTGTGCAAGTGACATAACAACAGACAGAGACTCAAGAAATTATGGTAAAAAGAAAGGAAAGTGCTGACAAAAGAAGGTTGAAAAAACCAAGAAGAAAAAAGACAAGTGAAAGTAAAACTAGTTTTCTCGGAACTCTAGAAAGAGAATATCAGAAGCATCACTTCTCTACCGTTGTTAAGAGATGAGATACCTCAGAAACAAAAACAAAACAACCAAACTATATATTATCTTGTTTTGGCTTTCGCTTCTGTTCTTTAATCTTTTACCAGTTTACATAGCTTCCCTAGGCACTAGTACCCACATTAGGAAGCAATACCATTGAAAATAATTAGTTTAGTCCTTTTTTCCTTCAGACATCACGCCTCACCTTAATTGCTAAGAACCTCATCCTTTAAACATTGCACCATGTACAAAGAGCAACCAAACGCAGTACTGAACTAGAGCTAACTTGATGTGCTTATGCAATCATAACATGATCCTGCATGTAGCTTATAAAAGGATCTATAATTCGATATGCAGTATGCCTTCCAATTTGAGTAAATGGAGTGATATAAAATCAGTTGGACGCTGGTACCTGCTCTATTCTTATTTTGATATGTGTTTTCCTTATCATTTGTAATTGCATTAACCTCACTGACAACCAACCACATGATGGTCGCAGAAACCTCACACTAAAATAAAATGGAAATGCCGCTGGTGTGACTTCAACGCCTAAACTCTTCAACTTGTCACAAGCAAAATGAACTGTTCCCAAAAAATGATCTAAATCCATTCTAGCTTGGTTTCACACTTTCACTACATCGATTGTTGGGCACTAACTTATCTACAGTATAACTAGACGTCCAAGCCAACTCAGGACTGCACGATTTGGTAATGAAATTCCGAACACAACCGGTCAACTGCACACGAGCATCACGCCTTAAATCCCCAGTTTCCGTACTTTTCTGCAAGATCTAAGACACCTAACGATTCCCCAACGCAAACAACCTAAATCCAGTTGATGAAGCTACCAGGTGATTCTGGGAAACCAAACTATACCAAACCTGCAATGTGAAGAGCCGGTCATCGATCTGCACCTCCTTGGTCAGGAAATCCGCGCCGATCGTCGCCTTGTACTGATTGCTGAACTTCTTGTTCACGTACCTGAACAAAAATCACCCAATCATCCAACAGCGCGAAGCCCCTTCCAACAACCTTTTGATGAAAAAAAATCAAATTTGACGAATTAGGCAACGCGAGTTTGCGCTCTGATCTTACTGGTTCATCAGCGACGTCTTCCCGACCCTGGCAACAAATAACGACGCACGAGGGGTCAGAAAACAGCACAGATCCCGCCGAAAAAGGGAAACCCCAAATAAAGTGAGTGAAAAAGTGGCAAATTTGCGCACCCGCTGTCACCGAGGATGATGACCTTGAGGAGCATTCGCCTGCGCGACGCCATGGGCACGGATCTGGAGGCCGCGGGCGGATCGGAGCAGCACGAGGTGGGAGGGGAGGAAGAGCAGGAGTGAGATGGTAATGTTTTGCCCTTGTCTTGGATGATTTGCTTTCGGATTTGCCCTTGTTTTAAAAAAACGTTATTTTTAGGGATTTTTGTTCGTTTGTTGGTTGCATGGCCGGCCAAGTTTATTTCTTCAAGCTTCAAATAGGAACCGAGAATCTACAGCATTCAAAAAAATTGGAGTTTATGCTGAAATTTAATTTTTAAAGTAATCATTTTAGTCTTATAACTTTTAGACATTTTTCATATTTTTTATGTTTGTCGTTGTCAAATAAATTTTACCACTCTTATATAAAAAATCACATTTTTAAAACAGAACAAATAAAGGATACTAAAATTATTTGAACTGATTTCTTAATCTTCATGTACAAATTCACAACAACCCTATAAAAGGAATCAAATGAAGTACATTTTGTTTAAAACTACATTTTGGGGATGGAAAGTGTGTGAAATTGCATTAAAAAAAAGGAATATCAAACCATGGAATTGCGTGAGTATCACTGCAAAAATATAATTTGGTTTAGTGTTGGTTTATTCTTTTCATCTTGAAATGAATGGTAGAGCTTGTACGATTGGTTTCAAAACAAAAGTATAATTTTGCAGGAGCAAGTAATTGCAACAAATCTGCTGTGCACCATACAGAAGCAAACCTCCCAACGACAGAACATTGTATACTTGGCTGGACTCAGCAAAAATAAAATTACAAGTGACAACGAAGCATAAGATGCAGTACAACCTGGTCCAGTGGTCCATGAATTGGGTCTGTTTGATCAGCAGCTTGAAGTCCCTAAACAACATCTAAAGTCTCAAAATTTTGAAAATCTACCAACACAGCTATCCTCGATAGCCAATAACTACTCGCTTAGAAGTTGACCACCCTCATCTTTTTCTAACTGTGCATGATTCTCTTAACAATGTGCCATTAAAAATTAGCAGAAATTAATCACAATGCCACTCATGATTTTTTTAATTTATTATTATCAAAATTTTAATATATTTATTTTCCATTACAAAATAATCTACTTACCACATAATTAGAACAGTAATTACTTAAGGGTATTTTAGATATTTCAAATTTTAACGCACTCTCGGGGCACTAGCTGCCCACCTAGAGCTAGTTGTCAAACAGATAGCTGCAGCTAAAATCAGCTGGCTACTCTAATCAATTAGATGCTCTGAATTCTCGTAATCTAATAAGACTCTCGGGCATCCAGCTCGCAATTTTGTTACAGAGAATAGTGTCCAATGCTTTCTTTGTTGGGGTTGCTTCTACATGCTCTGGCCTCTGGGCTGAAATTGTCTCAAAAGATAATCCGATTTGTTCGCAAACTCTGGACAGCAACATGTCAAGCCAAAGGCGCACAGGGAATCCGTGAAAGGAGCAGCGAATTGCAGCTACCGAAAACTATATCTCAAGCAAACAATTTCGGTTCGTTGCAAACAAAGTCAGCAACTTATGTGGATTTCAGATAGGCTGGCGCTTTACAAGCTACGGCAGTTGCAATGTCCTAAAAAAAGAATAGGAGGACATCTCATGAAGCCTGGCCGTCGCCGTCGCCGTCTTTCTTGGCAATCTCCGTCTCCGTCACCTTCTCCTGCAGTTGATGGCCGTCGCCGATTGATACCGACGGGTTCTGGCCGTAGTCGCTGGTCGGCGTTTGCTGGCTGCTCTCTAAACCGCCGCTGCCAAATGCCATCTTCCTGAATTTCTTCATGTCCTCATTGTAGTGGCCCGTGTCGTACTCGGAGCTGCTGTATGATCCCAAGAACCGGCTATGACCAGGACGAACACCTTCGTTCAGATCATCCAATGACACATCGCCTTCCAAGGCCCGAACAACCTGTTCATTACATCAATCAATGAAACGGTGATAGTAGTTACGACTTTGGACGGTAGATAAAAATGACATGTTGCCTTCCTGTAAATACGTAGAATCATTTCGTTGTTGCAAGTGGAACTAGGGTACTAGAGTGACTTGAGTCCATATTTGCACGTTGGCATATGGTGTATTCTTGACTCAAACAGATAAAGTCTTAGTCGAATAAGTATATTGTAGTCATACTCTAATACGATAGCTAAAAGTGTATCCGTAATATGTGACAGTTATTAGTGGATTTATTTTCCATGGTTTTGGTTTTCCATGTAAATCGGTGTCTCGTGTTGATTCAGACCTCGGGCTCGAGGACGTAATTCTCCCATAAAAAACATGTGTGTGCTTTAATCCATAGAAGCATAACAGCAAACAAAGCTCAAAGTAGAGAGCGATGAAGTATCAGTCTATGTTGACGGCATAGAAGGAAAACACGAGAAGTATTCACGCACAAGAAGGTACCTGACTCATGCGTGAGCGTCGCCGTGCAGAATGGCGTACGCATGCAGCTGCACAAGCAATCATTCTTGCCATCTCGTTAGCATTGTACTCCTGACCTAGCCGTGGATCCACTAAAGCATCATTGTTACCGTCCTCTGATGCTCGTGTCATTAAGGGCCTTGCCTGTAAGTAAAAGGAGCAAGATTCAACTAATTGTATAGAAGATTGTCCAAGAACACAACACATGCTCTGGAAATAGGCATGAGGGACTCACTGTCTATACTACAGAATTTTACAAGATGATGAACAGTCCAAGAAAGTAAAGTTACCCAGTCAACCAAGCTGTCATCCATCTGTGATTGGTTCGATCTCACAGGACGGCGCCCAGTTATTAGCTCAAGAAGCATCACTCCAAAAGAAAAGACATCTGATTTCTCAGTGAGCTTGCCAGAAGATGCGTACTCTGGCGCAAGGTACCTAAGGAGGAGGATTATAAGGGAACTGATTTTGATACAGCAGATCCTATACTTTAGTAAGTTAAATTAATTGCTTATTATGTATAATTTTGATTAATCTTGACGTTCAAAAATATGAACTGATGCTACAGTGCAATATTGAACATACCCAAATGTGCCCATTACTCTGGTTGAAACATGCGTGTTGTTATCAGAAGTGATTTTTGCAAGTCCAAAATCTGCCACCTGTAAAAGAGTTTTACTTAGCAAATTACTCATCAGATGATTTGGTAGTAGGCTGGTATCAACTCTGTAATGATGATTGGTTACACGTATGTAATTATTTCTTCTGAATTTACTTGTATCAACTAGACACAAAAGTTTATTCTAGGTCAAAAATCATGGGCCTTTCTATCTAGTGCCATCAGGCAGATTACCAGTTGACCACAGTAGATTTGAACAATCAAAACCACCTCAGCATTTTAAATCAGTTCATGTGACCAGCTCAAGTAAATGAATAGATGGTACCATTTGCTGGCAAAAATGTGCATCAATACTTACCGAAAAATTACAATGTGAATATAAATTTGTAAAGTATTTGGAAGGTCTAATTAAGAAGTATTATGCACTTCTAAAATAGAAAGGACGCATCATAGAAAATGTATAACCTTAGCTTCAAATCTATTGTCAAGAAGAATATTTGCTGCCTTTATGTCACGGTGAATGATCTTAGGATGGCCTGTAACGTGTGTGACAGAATCAGGATACAACATGCATATACCTGTTTGAAAATAAAAGATTAAACCAAAAGCATAACAAGCAGGTATGGATGTTAGCTCACAATCTTCATGAAGATATGCCAATCCTTTTGCAGCGCCCAAAGCAATTCGTAGTCTTGTAGGCCACTCCATGGTTGGTCGGCCTCTCCCTGAAAGAGGTGAAAATAGCTGTTAACAAATGCTCAAGAGCAGACAAACCAAATGAGTATAGAACATGGTTTGCATGATAGCTACTCTAAGGCAAGTTTCTGGATCAACATAAAAAAAGTTACTTGATGAACTTGGAGAGCATTCTCCACTTCTATGTAGCAGTAAGCACTATATGTTGTTTATTCTCAGTCCGACAAAACCAGGGAAGAAAATAATTTTAACTAAAGAAAGTGGCATGAAAGATGACAGCTTACAGTAATTTGTTTGCCTGCCTAATTGAATATTGATGAAATTCCTCAACAGTTAAGATAGAGGGATTTCTGCAACAGATCATGGGATTTTCTCTCTTAATGATAAAATAGGTGAATTTGTCTGTTATACTCAACATGAAAGAAATATCCTAAATTTGCTTTAAACCATTTTATATAATTCTCTTTTACAGACAGATTGTATACATCATTTTGAAAGAAAACAAGAAGCGATGAGAATGAGAATACAGGAAGAGAACATACCATGCAAGTGGAACTCCAATGTGCTGTTTGGAACAAACTCATAGACGAGCAACCTCTTGCCTCCAGAAATGCAATAACCAACCAATGTTACAAGATGTTTGTGATGCACTCGGCTGATAATCTCAACCTCTGCTTGGAATTCACGCTCTCCCTGACCACTTCCATCTCTCAACTGCTTCACAGCAACCTCTGTGCCATTTGGCAGCACTCCTTTGTGAACATACCCAAACCCACCCTGCCCGAGCAGATTAGCATCCGAGAATCCATCGGTTGCCGCCATTAAGTCTTCATAAGTAAAAGTACATCTTGAAAAACCAAGGCCAGCACCAGGCGACGGTGGAGGTTGGCTCTCACCTCCTGAGTAATTTGAGCCAGAACCACCACTGTTGTGTACAGCATTAAGTTGAGCGGGAGGTTGTGGAGGCGGAGGATGTGAAGGCATCTTCTTCAACACATGCTCAGGTGGTGGGGGAGGACCATTTTGCTCCCAGTTTTGGTATACCCCACCATAGTGATCCCCTGCAGCTCACCAAGATTTATACTAAAAAGATTGCTTATCATAGAAAAACTAATGTTCCAAATACATGTTCCAACTTCCAATGTAGAAGAACGAAACCGGAGATGAAATGATCCATTGCAAGATTTTTTTTCCTTTTGAGATGATTGCACAAAAATTAAAAATACATAGAGAATACTCCTGCATTCAACTCTATGCTGGTTAAATAAAGAATGAAAAGTGAGAAAACGGTATGTTTTTTCCCACATGATTTGGCTTAAAACTAGAGAATTGCAACCTCAGAACAATAAAACAATTTCAGGCCTTATTACTTTCTTTCCAAAATTAACTGGTTTTGTTATCTCAAACACAGGTGACGGTCTTCACCACCACTACTCTAAACTAAACTTAGCACAATCTACAACAAAGACATATCGCCAATATCTCTGCCTAACAATATGTTCTTTTGTCCCAATAACGCCATGATCCAACAAGAATTCATCTTTCATTTTCTTCTTTTAAAAAAAAACAAGAATCCATCAAATGAAAGAATCAAAAAGTCTAAGCAAATCACGCTTGTTCGAGAAAGTCAAAAAATACGTTTGCCAGGAACAGCAATTCGGCAAAATTGCAGTTGATAGCGACGTGACTTGCTAGTGAGACAAACAAAAACGCAGAGAAGATCTGTATCACCTCCGGGACGAGTCATGAAGTCAAATAGGATTTTAATGTTGACACCTCACCTTTGAAAGATGGTGGGGGTGGCGGTGGCGGCGGTGGGTGTCCGTAGTAGTGCAGGAGGTGGGGCGGTGGCGGTGGTGGAGGGTGGTGGTGATGCTTCCTCTTCTTCTTGAACAAGCAGACGCACAGGATACCGGCGAGCAGCAGCACGACCAGCCCTCCTACCGCGATCCCAACGACCACGGGAGTGGTGACGCCCGAGCTCGACGCCGGCGGCGTCACCCCAGGCGTCGACTTCTCCGACGGCGGGGAAGGCGTGCTCGACGGAGGCGAGGGCGCAGCGGGCGACCCCGGCGTCGCGGGAGGCGTGGTGGAGGGTGTCGCCGGCGCGGGCAGCGAGGGCGGAGACGAGGAATCTGGCGCCGGGGGCGACGGGGAAGAGGAATTCACCGGCGGAGGCGCCACTGCCGCGGGCGCCGGAGGAGTCGCAGTCCTGTTAGCCGGCGGCGATGCCGGCCCCGGCGCGGCAGGCGGCGACGACGACGACATCGCCCGCCGCTCTACTAGAATCGCCTCCCTCGCTCGGCGCGCTCGGCGCTCACTTACCACCACCACTACCTAGAGCAGAGCAAGAGGGCAAGAACCTAACAGGCTAAGTGGCTAACAAAGCGGAGCCGATGGAAAAAAGAAGAACCTTTTCTGCTCGCGGCGGTGGTGGGGAATTGCAGCGGATTGCGACCACTGGGAAGGGAGAACTACTACGAGCCCACGCGCGCCTCCTCTAGTGGAGTCTACTGGCGCCGGCAGCCCGACGCGACGTGGGCGGAGAAGAGAATCAAAGCGAGAGGAATCGGGTCGGATTGGATTGCGCGCGAGCGAGACGGGAAATGGAAGAACAACACGGGACACGGCTCGCGCGGTTGCGGAACCCACCCGTAGGGGCCCACATGTCATCTACAGGCGACATCCTGTGGGTCCGGGTGTCAGTGACCCGTCTCCGTGGGGCCCACCTGTCACGATGCTTCTCTCTCACAACGTGATTATGGCGGGAGGGAGCGTTTGGTGGGACGGTGACGCGGGTGGCGATCGGGGAGGGTGCGTTACTGCGGAGGAGGCCCCACACGTCAGTGACCGATTACCCCGTTGCGTTAGTAGATCTGTCCATTTTTTCCCTGCCGCGACACCTGTCGTGTGAACTAAGGGAAGAGCTGACGTGTCATTGACAGTCTACAGCTGCATGCTAGGAGAGTGACGCGTGTCACCTCTCTCTCGTTTGTTTTTCCTTGCGACAGTTGCCACGTCGATGCACGGGTACGTGGCAATTTTTCCATAGGAGTCGACAGTTTACACCAGGTTTCTGGCTTGAGCATGCTTTCCCTTTAACATTATGAAACATCGTAAAACTTTAAATTTAGGAAACATAGACATAATCCAATGTCTCATAAGTTATATTTTATAATAGATTTGTCCGAATTTATAATATAATCGGGTGTAAAGAAAAACATATTTTAACCAATTATAATCATTTCTTATTTAGTTTTTTAACCTGCCTACTCATCTCAATCAATCACAAATATTTTTTATTTAAATTTACGTCTCCAATCACAAATATTTTTTATTTAAATTTACGTCTCTCCTTAATTTCCATGAAAATACTTTAAAAATAGTTACATTATGGAACTGAGTGTAGTACAAAACTCCTGAATTCCGCTTTACGTGTTGGCCAAACATTTGAGCATGGGAAAGTCCTGAACAATGTTGGTAACTTTGGTTTAGACATAAAGGTTGCCTAAATTTATCACGCTTATTGGCTAAACTTGAGTGAGTTAGCTTATCAAGATCAATGCTACGCTACTGCAAGCAAGGTAGAATCTGACAAGTGACAACACTAATACACATTGATGATGCATGGGGCCCAGATAATAAAGAAAGTAATATTTTCATCGTAGGTGTGGCTACAGATCAAACATATGTCTAGCTCAATAAAATTTGTATCATGATAACTAAATCTCTACTGAGTTAACCTTGTTGACAACATCATAATTATTCACCAAATTGTTTGTATCTGTAATGAATATTATATTAGAGTTTTTTCTTCGTTTTTTGGCACTTGATTTTAGAACCGATACGAATACAGATATAAAAATCTTACTTAAAATTATTTTTACAAAAAAAGTTATGTCTCCTTTTTTAATTTTAACATCTAATAGCTCGTGCCGATCCATGAGTTATCTAGCTTGTCCATCCTCGCCAATTTAATGCAACATTTCACTTAACTTTTGATGTTTTTTTCGAAAGAAAATGTGGCATCATACCTGCCAAGGCAGCAGCAGAACAGAAGTACAACACTGCAACATTAATTACGCCAGAAAAAAAAGTTTGCAAAATTCGTCAGTGGCCGTTGCTTTCATCCCGACCAGCATGCACACATGCGAGTGACTCTGCAGTGGCCATGTATGCGATGCACATCGCAAAAATATCAAATAGCAATCACGCGGTCGAAACCTTTTTGGCATTTTTATTTTTATATCTAATGATATATTTGTCCGGCTCTACTACGCCGCCGTGAACTCACCCAGTGCGAAGATTCTGGAAAATTTCATGAGTATGCGACAAACTCTAAAAAAAACAAGATAAGATTTAAGAGGACTATCTTACGGTTATATTATGCAGTGATCCTAGTCAAGACGATCACAAACAAAATATGGAACATATTAGATAATTTATACGATCAACAACTCAACTCACACTACAAAGTTTAAACAAATCGAAGACTATTTAGAAAATATTGAAAACTATACATAAGATATTTAGCTTAATTTAACCGTGTGATTTGGAGTTACGTGCAGTCACACAACTCGTATGTACCTGAGACGAGTCTGAACTCATCCTCCTCACACGCGTATATTCTGATGCACGCATCGCATTCAGTCGAGCCCTCAACGGACGGGGATCATTTTGGATAAGCATTCCAACTTCCAAGGCTGCTTAATGCTTATTTAACCTGATGAGTGACTTAAATTAGTGTGGGATTCGTCGTGTCGTGTACATTACCTTTCTGCCTGTCTTTATCTCCTAGTTTAAGATCAGAGGTTAGTTTGTCCGTCTGTGCTAACTGAAGATATAATTCAGCTTAATTAGTAATAAAGATTGCAGAGTTAGAAGCCTAATCTTGTCCATGTGTGACAAACCATGCATTTAGCCAGAATATATATGCATATCATTCTCCAATTATTCTTTGCCCTGGGCTCCACAGTCCACTCACAAGTGATACATGACTACATGAGCCTCTCCATCTTGATGCAAATACCACTCCACAAAAGGAACCTTCAAACACAAGTGGACATGAAGGTTGAGATCAATCTTGGGAGCACTCACGCTGTCTAGTCGCCTCCAGAAACAAAAAAAAAAACATTGTCCATTGACCTAATGCAAACCATGCAGTCACTGTTCAAGATGAACACTAGATTGGAATAATACACAGGCAGTGGCACGTACATCACATGATGGCAAATGTTGAAAAAACGAGAACCCAAGAAATAGCTTTGCTGAAACAGAGAGATGCAGAACGAAAGCGGATGTGGCTGCCGGTAGCAAGCTGCATTCATGGTATAAAAGGTACAAGAAACAGTGGTAATATCATTATATTAAGAATAACAAATCATGAGATTTTTCTAGTAAAAGTGTGAGACAGTAGTGATCACGGGCACGGCCCGTCCAGAGAGAGTCAACTCTTGTGTGGTTGGTTAATCCAAGCAAAACAGCAGCAAATTTAGTGAGATTTCATTCAGCTAAGCAAATGCAGTTTTTTATCTTTTTGTTTCATTCACTTTGTGTGTAGCTTTAGTTTATTACTCTCTCCATTCCATATTATACATTTGACTTATTATCAAACTTTAATCAATTTTATAGGAAAAATATACCAATAAATATAACATCAAATTAATTTCAGTAAATACACCATAAAATATATTTTAATAGGGTATTTATTTGATATTGTTGATGTTAATATATATTTTTTAAACCTGATAAAAACAGAGAAGTTAAACTTTAAAAAGTCAAGCAGCTATGCAGAGGCTGGGATAAAAATGTTGAAGCTATCTGTTTGAATGAAGAATCGCACGGCTGTGGCATCTGCAATTTTGTAGGCATGTGGAATGGGGAGGATTAGTGAGCATGGGGCCTTGGATTATTCAGCGCAAGTTGGAAGCTTCATCCCAGCCTCCAACTAACTAATGGGACTTGCATTGCTCAGAGGAAAAGGGAATGAAATCGACACGCAACTTCAGAGTGCATGCTGTTCTCAACTCTGGGAAAGAAGCCACACTTCTCCTTTCAGTTCAGAAAAGCTTTGCCAACGCATGCACCAGCAGCAGCGCGCACTCCACTCGCCAGATAGAGATCGCCCTTGCTCACCACAGCCTGCAGAATCCGTGCATCGTCCGTACGAGTTGAAATTCTGCCTGTCCTCTTGTGGTTTTAAGACAAATCAGGATGACAAAACGGAGATGCACGTCCTTAGACGATCGATTGACCAGAACAAGCACTTCACAAACCACAGAAGGAACTGGTTGTAGCTCTGCTTTTCACAATGCAGAGATGAGAGAACTTCCTGCTATACAAAACAGATTGATGAACCATATATGCACGGTACATGCAACTTCATGACTTCACTTCCCTGAGTACTATAGGTTGGACGTATCCTGTTTCGAGGGTTACAGTTATCACAGCTACATTACCACATGCATTTACAGAAGGTAGGTAATGTCTGTCAAATCTGTCCGTGCTCAGTCTAGTTCAGGTACACGTTTTTACAAGTTACAGCTTACAAACAGTGGAATGCCCACATAATAAATGCCATTTACCCTCTTTTTTTCTAAGCACAAGGTTAGCTTGACCTTAAATGGTGAGGCCGCTGAATAGCTGATGCTTGTCACCGTTCACCTTTTGCCCTTCATAAGGGTCGTGTACTCGTGTGTCATAATATATCATCCGTAATATAATGCCCGTGCTGAGGGGAAATGGAGTGTGTATAGCCAGCCATCTAGTTTGGCAGCTGACAGGATCATGTGCCTGGAAGAGGTCCACCTGAGCTGGAAAGAATTATGAATGCACAGACGACGGAGAGCGAGAATACAGAAACCCATGTGTTCTCTGTGTGCATCTCCATGGCATCTGTGAAAGAGAAGCGCGCTCGACTTTCAGCCCAGTTACGAATTCTGTCAGCCTCAGCTGCATATACTGCTCTTCCCTGCAATGTGTTTATGATCAATCACACATCCACATGAATTAAATCAACAGATTGAAAGCACTATGAAGTGTGAAGTATGCACAAAGTCAGTTTCTACGCTGATCTCTTTTTTTTTTTCTTTTCCACTTCATGGCTTCAATGGCATAAAAGGAAATATAAAGCTTTTCTAAGAATATATTATTTTCTCCTTCAACTATTCGTTTTTCAACCTTGCACATGATGATTGGAGCATTGCCCATTCCAAACTGCATTGGTCTAGGTTCTATACAGTAATGTACAACACCTTCTCTTTGAATCTTGTGAGATTCTGAAGGAACATATATTTACGTATAATTAAATCAAGACTATTATTCAAGTGTTAACATTTTTTTCTAATATGTCTAGTTGCTATAACTATAAATATCACATTTTCTAAATATTTTGTGGAATACATGTGTTGAGTTTTTTCATTCATATATGTCAATCTAATGATGAGAAGTTTGGGCAGTACCAACATTTTTAAACGGTTCCCCCAAAATCACAGCCAACAAATCAATGCAATAAACAAAGCATCAATATGTATCATTGCTGTCCATTTCAGCCCCAGAAATCAAAATAGTATTATGTTATATATTAAAAGTCGTTTGACTTTTTTATAAGTCAAACTTCTCAAACTTTACTAATTTATAGAAAAATATACTAGCAGCTACAGCATCAAACTAGTTTCATTAAATTCACCATAAAATATATCTTAATAGGACATTTATTAGATATTGTAGATGTTAATATATTTTTCTTTAAATTTGATAAAGTTAGAGTAGTTTGAGTTAAAAAGGTCAAAACACTTATAATATGAAACGGAGGGAGCAGATGCAACATTTGATGGGTACAGTTGCTTTTTTAAACCATGATCATCCTTTGCAGTTACCTGTTATGGGATTTCCAGATTTCATGTGGAATTGACTAGCTGAGATCCAGCAATACATGTGAGAATTAACTATGTCCTATTTAACATGCACTACACAGAGTAGCACCAAGACGGATGGACCGAGCTAAGCCATTGTGAAACAAAGTGATTGAAACCGAGGACCAGCCTAAGGCCTTCCCCTTCTTGAAGAGATCTGACCAAATTTAACACTAAAATAGCAGATAGGGTGATGGACTGAGCTGGTTAAAATGACCTGGAAACCAAACCATCAAGACCCTATGGCTCTGAGATCTGACAGGCCTGGACACTGGTCTCAAGTGTCATTAAGATCTGAGCCACATAGTTGGTCCAGTCTAAGAAGGAATCATGCTTATTTAGCACATCGTGCAATAAAACCCCACAAGCACTAATTTGGATAGTCTAGTGATGTTCAGTGTTCTTTATATGCAACAAAGAGTGATGTTCAGTGTCATTTCAGTATGACACTAGAAGAGGTTGTGCTCTTTCTCTAGAAATGTATAATTGACTATTTGAGAAGCATAATAACTCAGCGTTCTGAGGTTCAATATCACGGAGAGTACATATGAGATGGATGATAATGAAAGAAACAATAATGTTAGCAGACAGGGTTTTCTGCAGGAATTGAGTGTGTTTTCATATACTGGTGTTGCTGAAATAAAAGGTAAAGCCAAGCAAATATTAGCTGCAGAGAGAAGAAACATACCTCTTCATCAAACCATCGGCCTCGCCGAACCCATGCAGTAACCAGGGCAAGCAAGATTCTTGGTGGTGTCAAGTAGTTTATGGCCTTTCCACTACCTTTCACAACTCGCATCCTTGGAACCAATGTCCTTGCAACTGTTTCTGGAAGCTCGCATATTAGATTGAACATCTGTTTATTTCTGAGGGATGAACCACTGCAAAAGATAGAAGGATTACAAGTTAACTAAGGTAGTCTGCACAGTTGGGCATGCGGCAACACAAGGACTGAGCTGGTCAATATGGATTGCTAATTGCTATTCTTTGTATATAGGATTTCCAGCAAAAAAATACAAGAATATGTTTGAACTTTTCATTATTTTGTCCTTTATGAATTGTGATCATTATATCTGTAAGAGTGTAAGAAATCTCATAGGTTAGTTATATTGACAATTTGACATAGACTATGACATAGCTGATTCTGCATCTTACTAATATAAAAATTATTCCATATCGCAACTTTGAACTGCCTTCACAAGGCAGGGTATTTGCACAAGTGTGAGATGTTGATTCTTTCAGGCTTCGATCGACTGTTGTGACACACCTTACTGTATCGTTGATTTATCTTGTGGGGATGATAACAGATAGAAAAAAACATGAAATACAGAAGTACTAACAAAAACAAGATAGTAATTAATGTGATGCTGATTCTAGAGAAATAGTTGCCACACAACAAATCCTAGATAGAAGAGATTGAAATAAATAAGAATAAGCCAGAGCAACCAAGGTATCTCAACATTCTGATTGTTCTCCATTCCCCAAAAAAATATGATTGTTGATTATTCAAAATATTTTTTTAATGAAGACAGCATAAAATTCTGTTATAACAATCTAATTTGTTCCATAAAGATCCTATTGAGAACTTTCGTATGCAGTTAAAACTTAAAAGTCTGATTTTTTACTGTCTAATACACAAAATATGGTTTGGACAACATGAAATCTTAACCAATATAAGCCTGCACCAAGCAATTAATATATCCAAAGTTCAGAACGAACTCAACAATCAAATCATGGCATCTGAATAAGATACTTCAGAGGGTTACCTTAAAAGGAGGTCTGTAAGGACCATTCCAGGAGAGGCAGTGTGCACTCCAACTTTTGATCTTCTGCTTTCCTTCAGAAGTGATGCTTGAAACTGTCTAAGCCCACACTTAGTTGAACCATAACTACAAAACAGTGTCAGGTTTAGCTTCACTGCACAACATCAATACAGTTATCCTAGTTTTTAGTCAGTGAGGAAAGCAAGAGATAATATTTCCATAAGCGTTACACAAACAGTGGATCAATGAAAACATTAGGTGCTTACACAGCTGTTAATGGTGTACTTGATCCTCCAGAACCTGCTCCATCCATGTTAAACACATGCCCTCCCTTTTCTTGGTATTGCATGACATTCATGGCTTCTCTTGTGCACAGTAAAGAGCCAACTAGGTTTGTTGAGACGATCTGTACAAAAAAAGAGGAAAAAATATAGTCTAAGCAAAGATGAAAAAAGAAAGATCATAGCTAAGCCAGGTTGCATAACCAATTTAGCTATATGAACCCTGTTGTAAAGGAAATGACAGTTTTTTAGAAGCTAACAGCTAACTTACCTGAGTAATATCTTCATCTGAAAAATTTACCAGTGGCCTAAAACCTTTGTTCGTGCCAGCATTGTTTATCTATATATAAGAATAAGAAGAAATAGCACATATTAAGTATATTCTGCAATGCCATCATACAGAAGAAAATGAAAAAGATATAAGTAGGAAAAACATGTCCTCTCAATCCAACGGAGTAATTCTTCATGTGAAATAATGCAGAATAAATGGTAAAGATGGATCTGTAAAAACAATTACCCAAATATCAATTGAACCAAGCTCCCCTAGAGCAAAATTCACCAACTCTTTTACATCTTCGGGTTTACAAACATCACATGATGTACCAACAACCTTGGCATTTAACAAAGTTTCCCTCTGTTTCTTTTTGGCAATTAACAAGCCTTCCCGTATGTTCTCTTCAAGTTCATTGATGGTCTGAAGGACCGATTCAGGGCTGCGTTCAAAAAAGAGAATATTTAAAACATTGACAAGGAATAACATTCCACAAGAAAGAATCTCATGGATATGCAAAAAGAATACACACTGAGCTCCATGTTTATGAGTACCACCTGCGTGAAGCAATTACAACACGATCTCCAGAAAGAAGAAACTCCCGAGCAAGTGCTTTCCCTAATCCTCTTGTGCTGCCAAAATCAAACTACAAGGTCAGGGTTGATTGCAAAACATGGATAAGGATAACAATAAGAAGCCAGATCCCAATGGATGAAAGTAATGAGAAGTCAGATCCGAGAAATACCATCCATCAATATTTATATAAACATGTTTATGAGGCCCCTCTAATGACTGGATTATATATTGGCGCCTCATAATCTCCTCTACACACTAACCCGTATATATTTTGTCATGGTTTGGACTCATGACGGGATAAACACCGCCGGGAGAATAGCCAGGTGACGATGGCTACTAGGGATGAAAGGTAGACTTACGTTGGGGAGAAAAACATTGGGACGAGAGATTAAACTAATTCTTTCTTCATTGATTGATTTATTCTTGATCAATACCGTCCTATTTATAGAGCTTACAAGACTTTATCTCTTTAACTAACTCTAATCTAATCCGTTATTTTAAAGGAATAACTAATCTAATCTTCAATCCCTAATTGCTAGGGTACCCGTAGGTACTGTTCACGCTACAGTACCGACGTGGTACTGTCCACGTGGGGACTGGGCTGAGCCTGGCAACCTGGCCCACTACCTATGACATATTTGGTGATTGTTACAGTTATACTCAACTCATCGAATAAGAAAATAGAGAATAGAAGGTGAAATATCTAGGAGAAAATTCATTAGCTTTCGTTATTACCTTTGACGTACTCAGGGTATGCATACTACTTCCTAGCAAAAGATTGACATGGCAATCATGGCATCTCAAAGGAAGAAAGTAAAATGGGTTACCTTCCAGTTATGACAACATTGCGAGGTCCAGCTTTGCAGTGTTCCTCTAGGACACTGTTTGCACCTATCATTGTGCCAATAATTACTCCCCCAAGCCAACTATACCAAATTAGTGTATTCATTTGGCTGTCTCCACCTAAATAGAGAGGGAGCAAGATTATAACTGAAACTCAATGCAAGATCTATAGGAAAAGAAAAGAGAAGTATCTGAAGGCAGTGCAATATATTAAATGTGCATAACTTACCTGATAACTGGAATCCAACTGCAAGTACAACACCGGTGCTCATCATAGTGATAACATATCTGCCTACCTGAGTGGCAACCTGAAAAGGAGAAGGAAATCGGCCAATGTAAAAAAACACCTATTTCAGAAAAAAGAAGTTGGTCCTACTGCCGAGTACTGATAATCTGATGTGCAAAATGACATAATCAACTGGTGCAGAGTTAAGTCCAAACCACATTCCTATATAACTTTACTGGTCAGTATACGAACAGGCACAATGTGGTCGCTGTAAATAGCAAAATATACTAAACAAGTAAACAGCCCTGTTCAGGATTGCGACGAGTAGAAAATTGCTGACGTGCTTAGCTTAGAATCAGCAGATACTGGGTATTTTATTTATATTCATAACTGCAAAGACACATAACATCTAGAAAGCAATTCACTAATTATCTAAAGAAAGAAAGCAATTCACTATAGCTGTAAAGCAGGCCTGCGTGGTTGGGGGCCATATGAAACCAGTGTACCTTGCAGCCCATAGCCCCCATACAACGGTAGAGACAACGACCAGTATCTAGGCCCATATAAATGAGGGACGAAGAAAAAAATTATTCTAGACCTTCTATCTGCCATTTGAGTTTCAGAGAATTTCTACAAAATAGTTCCAACAGCAACAAATGCTACGTAAAATGACACCTTTGGCTGCAGAGAGCTGCATCCTCTGCCCAGGCAACAACTGTGTCACAGACCTGAGGTCAGTTTTAGCGCCGTTAGAGTCGAGCTCTCCAGCACATAAGACATAATAAGAAGTGGCACTGCAGAATTTTACAGTAACTCGAGCCTACTGCAGTCAGGAACAAGCTGGTTAGTATTGAGCACGTTGATTTGTGCCACTGCTAGTGTATTGGACCGTAGTAGCTAGCATAGAAACGGCCAGATCAACTATATAAAAAGGCTCGCTTGTAGCATCTGATGGGTGCAATTCCCATACGCAACTGAACAACCTAGTTACGACGTGTCGACGTATTGGGCCTCCAAATGGCCAATTATTGCCGACGATTAAGGTAGTAGTGCTACACTGCTACTTAACCAGGCGTCATCAGATCACACGATCAAATTGAAAAAAAAAAATCAACCATATCATGGAGGAAATTGCGTGTGCTGAGGCTTGAGGGCTCAGGAATTAAGCTCACCGAGAAGAAGATCTCCTCGGCCTTCTCGACGGCACGCTGGTACTGGCCCCCATACACCTCCGCAGCCGCCGACCGGGACCCCGCGAGTCCCTGCATCGCCGCCTTCAGCTTGTAGAGCGGCCCCTTCCTTCGCCTCCGCGCCTCGGGCAGCGGCGGCGACGGCGACGGCTCCTCCCCGTCGCCTCCGGCCTCCTGCTTGAACGCCCGGCACCGGAGAAGGGACGGGCGGTGACAGGTCCGGACATGGATCTCCGGCGAGCGGCGGAGGCGGCCGTGGACGGAGAGGTGGACGACCGCGGCGGCGGCCATGGCGTGCGCCCGTCGCCGCGAGGGGATAAGGATTCCGTGCTCTTTTTGGGCACTCTGTCCTCCCCTTTTTTGCGGGGATGATTCCCTATTTTCAGGAGGGGAAGGGCGTGTGCCCACCACTTTACCAGCCACTAAATAATGTGCTCGGCTTCCCACAAATACCCTCCTCAAATTTCAAAATTATGTTCAGGTCTAAATCCATGGGTTGAAATTGAATACTTGAATTTGAATGTTTGATCAAAATCAGAATCTAGCTAATTTCCTGTCCCAATACGGCGGATACGCCTCGTTTATTATGTGTTTTTCTATTAGATAATTATCAATATACCACAAAATGAAAAAAAATCTAAGGGTTGGATTAAAATTATTCCCTCTATTTTGTATTACAAGTCGTCTGATTTTTTATAAGTTAATTTTTTATAGCTTCTATAAATTTTATAGAAAAAATATATTAACAAATATAAAATCAAAATAGTTTCACTAAATAAACCATAAAATATATCTTAATAGTATATTTATTTAATATTGTGAATGCTAATATATTTTTTGTTTGAACCTAGTTAAAATTATAGAAGTTTAATTTACTATGTATAAAACAAAACTATTGACTATGAGGATTTGATGATTCGACGTTTAAAACAAGAAGTTTCAATTTTTTGACATTCTGAGCTTATAGTCGTAAAATCAGATGGTTTTATATGTTATTCTCACCGGTATTAATGTGATCAAACAATCACTTATTTTGAGTGTTAAACCATCCAGTATTGTTTTATTAAGGAGTCTGTAGCGCATGCACATTTCACGTTGCAGTGTGGGCCACGTTTTTAGTTGGGGGGAAGAGAACGTTCGGACGAGTCAAGAGATCGAACAGAAAGATCTACCTGTTGCGGGGAAGGCTTAATCACACGCGACGAGGTGGCCACACGTTGAAGCAACCTCATCTCCGCGGGGATAGGTGCCACGTGGCCTCAGTTTCGTCTTCTCTCTCGTTCGCTTGCTTTGCATTGCTTTTCTTTTTTAGGCGTCCCGATCAGCCCAGGATGTTAGATATTTATTTATAAAAGAAATTGACGATTAAAGCAATATGTTTTACATATTTTCGAATGAAGTGTATTTTTTAGCACGATACATGTCCGGACTATATCAAAAATAAATGAGCTGGTTACATGTGTCACAGTTGTTTCATGATAGCGATAAGCCGATGACCGTCTCAATTACCACTATTATTAGTTCGATTTAAAAATTATAGTAAGCACGATTTTATTAACAGCCAGCAGTACACGGAACTGCCAGCGACGACGTACGGAGAGGTGTAATGCGAGCTCTTCCTGCAGCTGCAGCTGTTCGGCACGGCAATCCGACAGCTGACTCGGACGCGGCATGTGCGTACAATTCTCTGCACTGTATACAACACTCTACGGTGCAGTTCGGCTGCCCGACCGCGTTGACGATTATTAGCAGTTGCTATGGTACCAAGCAGGTGGTTAGTTTGGCGCCGGTGAAGGACTAAGCGTGCACTCAACCGTCGATGATGAGGCTGGTTGGCAAGTAAGCTTCAGCTTAATTTTTATCTCCTCCAAGATTTTAGTTCAACGTGAAATTGAATAGTTATAAAATCCAGAACTAAATTAGAATTTAGAAACTAAGCAACACAAACTCTATCTCACCAATTATATATTTCTTAGTTGTTTTTAAGATCTGAAGCTTTGTGAATAGATCTCGAGTAAGCGATGACGAGCTGGGAAACCTGCCTGCACAATTTCGGAATTGAGTTGTGTGTGATCAGTGTCGACTGTGGCTTGCGTGTTAATTCTCCGTTTCTTATCGAACAATCCCAGATCTAGACGCATGCATGTGTGCAAACAATCAAACGAAGATACAAAGAAGGAAAGAAATTATAAGTATCACCGGGTCACTGATGCTTAGTAGTGCCGTCTTGACCGTTAATTACTAGCTAGCCAGATAGGCCGTGCAATTGCGTTAGTCAATTTATTTTAAAATCTACCATATCTGTACATTTATCTTGCTTGTTTTCCTCTGCGAGACACTGGTTATTCGTTTTTTTCCATAGTTGCCCCTTTCGATGATTAGTATTGATATTTTTATCTCTATTGTGATGGTCTTCATTCCCTTCTGATTCGTCACTTCTTATATTTCTGCACCTTCTTTTAAGTTTCTGTTTTTCTTGAGCTGTTTATTAAGTTTATGTATGATTATCCTTTCGTAGTCATATATATTACTCCGTATATGGTTAAGGATGACAATTATTAGCTCCAATCCTCGACGGGTATTTTCTCCGTTAGGGAAAAATCTCCCCTCCCTCACGGGGAATAAATAGGAAAATCCCATCTCCATTAGATATAGTGGGGACGGAGACGTTCCACGTATGAGGTATATGACTCTTGGTATCTCTTGATAGGTTTTTAGTAGATTGGACCAGACATGGGTCTAACCTGTTCGACAGTCTGGTACTAAAAAGAAAGTTGACATAAACATGTAAATATATCATTAAAAATATGAGATAAACAAAAGTTAAGTTGTAATCCTAAATTATAGGAAACCGAATAGTGATAAGATTACCAACATGTAATCCTCCCCTAACATTATATAAGGGGGTGAGGGATCCCTTTAAAGGGAGCTAGCGTTCGTATCTCACTTTTGCATCCATCCTAAGCTTAGATACAACTTTTTGCATCCAAAATGTTTTATAGAACGATAATTATACATATAATATTGTATGGTGTAAAATATTGGCCTACAAAAAGATATAATGTTCAACATTTGAGTGTTGCATAAATATGTATATTGTGTTAGATTTATGGGCACATAAAAATAGATCCAATCTGAGACAATGATTTACGTGATAGGCTAATAGTAGCACCAGTTAAAGAAAAATTCATCGAACACCACCGGTTAGATGGTGTGGATATTTCCAGCGAGAACTCTAGAGATATCCGTGCATAGTAAAATCATAAAATATAACAATAGTGTAAGGAGAGGTAAGAGAAAACCAAAATTGACGTAGAATAAAACGATAAAAAGAGACTCTAAGGGATAGAATATTTTCAAAGATTTAGTATTTAATATGAGTGCTTAGATAGAAACTATTTATTTACACCAATCTTGATTAATGACTTATGTTGAGTTTTAACTCTAGTATAGTATTGAAAAACTTTTGTTGTCGTAACATACCAATTCCTAGACCTTGAGAGTGAACGGAGAGATTTTTTTAATAATATAATAGATAGATTATAAAGAGGTGTCCAACAAGGAATTTTTTTTAAATAATATAATTTTTAAATGAAATTTCAATTTTGGTAGACGGTTTTGAAAAATTGCAAATATGGGTCTCTATCGACGCTTAAACGGCCGATCTAGGCTGATCGGCCCTAGATCGGCAGTTCATCGGTCGATCTAGGCCAATCGGCCTACATCGGCCCACAGCGCGGTCCTGTCAGCACATGAAGTATCGATCTAGGGCGGGTGGCCCTAGATCGGCAGACCATGTGCCGATCTAGGGGCTCCCTAGATCGGCACATGGTCTGTCGATCTAGGGCCACCCGCCCTAGATCGACACTTCTAGCCCGCAGGCAATCACTTCTCCTTCCAGGTATGTTTTTTTTCCCTTTCTTTTTTCTTTAGGATATAGTTTAATAGTAGATTAGGGATGCTTTAGGAGTAGATTAGGGGTAATTTAGGAGTAGATTAGTAGTATATTTAACATAATTTGGAGGTAATTTAAATATATTTTACCAATTTTGAAATAGTTTAGAAGTAACTTAGGGGTACTGTAATCACACTTTAGCAATAATGTAGGGTTTTTTAAATACAATTAAGCGATAATTATGTGAATATTAAATAAATATATGTTTTTTGTTAGTTGTTCTGGGTACCATGAGGTCATGCAGAACATGTGGGTGTAAATGTAATATTTTAAATTTATGTCGACATATCAATTGTATATTTTCTTACCGTAGATGGTGAAAAAGGACAAATCTGAGTACGGTTACGATCCTCGTAACCGTCCACCAGAAGGTATTGAACCACCTATGTGTTTTGTGGAGATAAATGTAAGTTCATGAGAAGTATGAATGACCTCACATACGAGATGAGATATTGGAAGTGTGGCAACTACTCTTACACTCCTGAAAAGCCAAAGCCAAGACCAAAATGTGGACAACGTGCTAATAAACTGGTATGAATAATTATGTTATTTCTTCAGTTATATCTTGTTCTCAAATAAATCACTTATAATATCTCTATTGTACTCCAGACTCAGCAACTTGGTCCGGTGCTGGGTCTGGAGTACGAAAGGCACGAGGAGTAAAATAGATAAGCAAAATCCGTTTCCAACCTTGCTCTAGCGCCTTTCTGACATATCCTCTCCACATAGCGGTCGAGGTAACAAGAACCATCTCTCAAAAATACCCTTCGGTCGCACGGCTACATCGGGCATACACATACAACTCCCACTGCTCTCTATCCAATCGAAATATATGATAAAGCCACCGCCTAACACTCTCGATGCTACGCTCAATCATCCGACTTAAACTATTTTTGGTATATTAAAAACTACTAAGGTCAGCACCATCATGACCAACAAGTACTTGGCCATCTCCATAGTAAATCATAAATGATGTTCTATCTGACATGCCTGTAAATATTAAGCAGCAAACAATATAAAAAACATAACTACGTGTCTAGCGCGATAGATCAAATCCACTTATTTAGCAACAGGCAAATTAACTAAACAGAACTACATCTAATTACGTTCAAAGTATCACTACATTAAACGACAGAAAACATCTAACAGAGTACGGTATGTTTAGATACCTGGAACAGCAGTGGATGCAGTCACCGTCGGCTCTTACATTAGCAAGCTAGCACGCGCAAGAAAGCTACACAGAATAAGGTATGTTAAGTACATCTAAATTATCTCTAAAGTGTCTCTAAATTATCTCTAAAGTACCCCTAAATTATCTCTAAATTTTATTCAAACTATCTCTAAAATAACCCTAATTATCACTAAAGTATGCTTACAGTACACCTAAATTATCTCTAAAATACCCCTTAATTATCTATAAATTATGTTCAAAGTACCTACAAATTATCTGTAAAGTATCCCTTAATTATCGCTAAATTATCTCTCGACTATGTTTAAATTACTCTAAAAACTTCATCAGAATACTCCTAAAGTAATTAAACTACCCCTAAAATAGTACTAAACTAGTCCTAAATTACAACTAAAATACTACTAAACTACTCCTAAATTACCCCTAAAAGACTACGAAACTACTGCTAAATTACTACTAAATTACCATAAACTAACTACCTAACTACTACTACCTAAAGAAGACAAAAGAGAGGAGAAGAGACATACCTGGGACCTCCAAGTCGAAGGGAGAAGAGTGAGGCGCGGGTGGGAGGGGGGGCCGAAGGCCCCCCTTTACAGTGCTCAAGTTCGGCCGTTGAAGCGCCGATCTAGGCCGATTGGCCTAGATCGACGCTTCAACAGCCGACATTTGGCAGCTCCCGAGCAGATCTAGCCGGATAAACCTATATCAGCACTTGGTGTGCCGATCTATGGCTGATCGGCCTAGATCGGCAGATCTAGGCTAGTCGGCCCTAGATCGGCACATCAAGGACCGACAGAGATCTGGATTTTCTATTTTTCAAAACCGTGTACCAAAATTGAAATTTCATTTAAAAATGTATTATTTTTAAAAAAAATCTCCAACAAGATACGCAGGCGGGCTGCAACTAAAATCAGCTCATTAGCGTTGCTTTCTGGGCTTTCTTTGAGGGCCGTGCAGGTCCAAACAACTGGCAGCTGTGCTCTTCGTCATCACACCTCGATGGCCGCGCCGGCGAGCTGCTCCCTTCAAAGTTCAAACTCGAATTCTTGGAGCAATGCCGCAGTGCGCCGCGTTGGTCACTTGGCCCAGGGGATGCCCCAGGTTTTCACGGCGACGCGTGGGGGAAAATCTCACCTTTCAAAAAAATTCTAGCGACGAGAAACCGGTGGAGGGCATGGCATGGGCGCGCGTGCCGGCCGGCCTGCAGGCAGGCAGACGACGGACGGGGAGCCGGGACGGAGCTCGCCTGCCTGCGCCGCGAGCAGCGCAGGCGCAGGGTGGACGACTGCTCCGGTCCGGTGCCGACGGCGACTCTGCAAGAACGGCAGTGGGTCGTAGCCGGTGGGCTGGTGTCGCTGCGCGCGTATGTACGCGCATGCAGGGCGGCAGTGGCCGCGTCTCTGCCTCGTCGGCTTCGTTGCGTGACACGGCGCGGCGCCCGACGAGGTCGCCTTGTCTGCCTCGGTTGCCGTTCTGCCCGAATTGCCCGCAGGAAGATGCCAACTCTCGCGGCAGGCAACACACTGACTGCGAGAGCATTCACTCCACTCCCTTCTGTTTGTCATTCTATCTCTCTCACCTCGTCTGATACTCTGATCCAGGGATCGGCAGCTTGGCATAACGCCAGATTCCGCTGTCGACGACCGTTTCCCAGTCGGGATTGCATCAACTTTTGAACTGGAATTCTTGGGCTACAGTTCAAAACTTGTCATTTTCACCGACATTGTCATCAAAAATTCAGATTAAATCAGAACAAAAATACAACTTCACCACATGAGAGGTGACTTTCAGCTTTTATGATTTGAATGCAACATAATTTGAATTCACGCAGACACGCACATAGCCCTGACGCCAACATTAGGGCTAGCGACGACAGGCTAGCTACTCCCACTACGGCACTACTAGCAGTAAAGCAGATTGCTCGCGGGCCGCAGCAGCTGGCTTTCTGTATATGACGCGGCGCAGCATAGAGCATACCACTACTTGAAACAAAAAATCGAAATCGATTTATTATAACTTGCATCCATGCATGTTGGTTTTCATCGGGGCAGTAAACTATCGGCAGTAATACGTACGTTGGAGTATCGCTAGTTAGACAACCACTAGCACTATCATTACTAGTTCATGTTGTTGACTCTAACAGTGATCTTAAGCACGTCATTAACATGGATATTTTATAAATTGAGCAATCTTTGGTTTATAAATATGTTACATTTTCTTGATTTAATTCATAGCTGCACACAAAAAATTTATATAATCAACCTCTATTGGTTTAAATACTATATTAAATATAGCACAACAACATTAACAGACCTCTAATCCTCTTCAACACAAAGCCATATACTCGTTTCATAAAGCATGTCGTTTTAGACTTGTATCAAGAGTTGGCTAAAACAAATCGTTTTATATTTTATTGTGTATTTTGGACGTCTGTACCTCTGACGATGGTGTACTACTTCCTCCTCGTCCGTCGCGCTGTCTTTACTCCCACACTGTATTTAATAGGTGCAAACAAAGAAAGTACACACTAATTATTTATTTATTAGTATTTAAAATTATATCCAAAACGATTTAGAGGGAGTTATATATATATATATATATGTATGTATGTATGTATGTATGTATGTATGTATGTATGT
>KE372948.1:62531-75381 GCA_000418225.1 Zizania latifolia | reverse complement strand
GTGCCAACGACAGCTCAGACGAAGAAGAGGAAGCAGGGGATGACAACAATGAGAATGAAGAGGAAGACAATGTGATTCCCAATGAGTGGCAACCACAAGATTATGATGCTATTGCTATTAATGAGGGCCGTGACACTCGTTGGGAGTATAGACAGAATGAGGTCCAGAAGGATGCGGTGTATCCTACCAAAGATGCAGTTCAAGATGCCGTGAAAGCTTGGACATTGTCACTCCGGTGATCATTTCGAGTGAAGAAGTCAAACCGCACAATGTATGATGTTATGTGTGAGAGGGATGATTGCCCATGGAGAGTTCGCGCACATCAACCGAAGTGGGGAATTCATTGGGTATGCTCAATTGTGATGCAATATACATGCGTGGTCGATACAGCTGTAACCAGGCACAAGAATCTAAGTGCCAAATACATTGCGGGGGTGATGTATTTTGAGATTATTGAGAATCTCAATTATGAGCCTCGGGCCTTAATACTTGCCATAGAGAGAAAGTTTCAGTACATAATCAACTATTCTAAGGCATGGAGGGCTAAACAAAAGGCACTCGAAATGAGGTTCGGTACATTCGAAGACTCATATCATAGCCTACCTTTCTGTCTAGATACGGTGAAGAGACGCAACCCTGACACATACTTCTCTTTCGAAGAGAAAGAAGCGATATTCCCGGAGGGTGCGCCGATTCTACATCGAGTTTTCTTTGCACTCGGTGCTTGCATCCGGGCTTTCTAGTACTGTCGTCCTATTCTTTGTGTGGATGGCACATTTCTAACTAGGAAGTATAGAGGTTAGATATTGACCGTTATTGGTGTTGACGGCAACAACCAGGTTATGCCAATTGCCTTTGGCTTCGTGAAAAGTGAGAATTATGAAAGTTGGTTGTGGTTCTTACGGCACTTGAACGTTGGGGTTCTTCAGGGCAGGCCAAATGTTTGTTTGTTGCATGACCGACATGCTGGACTTATAAAGGCAGTCCAACATATAAAGATGATCCAGAGGAGCCATATCCTTAGAAGGACATTCAATCTCGATGGTGTATGCGCCATCTATGTGCGAATTTCTACCGTCACTTTGGGAAGAATAAGGAATTGACTAATCTGTTCAAGAAACTGTGTAACCAAAACCAAGACAGAAAGTTCAAGGCTTTATTGATGAAACTTGATGAGCTGACATCAAAATACAAGCATGAGAAGGCCGCAAGGCAGCAATCTACAAGTGATCCGGAGCCAGAGCCAGAGCCACTTTGTTCTCTGCCCACTGATGACCAACATACGATCCGCAAACGGCAGAGGATGAAAGTTCGATGCTTTTCAGATTTGATTAAATTCGAGAGTAGGGAGCATTGGTCTCTACTCTATGACACTCACGGCGCAAGGTATGGCATCATGACCACCAATCTTGCAGAGGTGTACAATTGGGTCATGCGGGGTATGCGATGCTTGCCTTTAGTTGGTATTGTGGAGGGCATAATCCGTGGAACCACCTGATACTTCGTAGACCGGCATACTGCTGCTTTTGTGGTGCACAGCGACGAGCGTCATTTGTATTGCAGAAAGATTACGGAGTACTTCATTGAGAAAAGTAAAAAGGCAACCCAGCATCGTGCCATCAAGACAAGTTCTCGGGAACTTCGTTTCGAGGTAACGTGTAGAGACAAAGGTCGACGAGGAATAAATCGGGATGTTATTGTTCATGAGTGCACCGTTACGGACACTTGTCGGTGTAGCTGCAACAAACCATTTTTGTACCGCAAGCCATGCAGTCATGTCATAGTGGCGTGCACCACATTTGATATGCATGCCGGGGTGTACTTGTCTGAATACTTCACAAAAGAGAATGTCATGCAGACTTGGAGCAGTGAACTTCGAGGGTATGGGGTTGTCAGTTCATTCACATCTCCGTTAGATGGTGCACGTCGTTGGGTGCCAGATTTCTAACGTGTCAACTCAAAGGTGGGAAGAAGGAAGATACGACACATTCGGAAGGATATGGCTAAATCCGAAGCAGGCAGAAAAAAGAAAAAAAGCTCTTTGTGTAACATGGCTGGACACACGTACAAGAATTGCACAGAAGCTGGCACAAGTAGTCAAGATCCCCCATGATATACAGATCACCGCACATCACACAATGTACGTAGTCTCCAAGATGTACGTATGGTAGTTACTTCACTTGTTAATTGTCACATGTTGTATCTTTGTCGCTAATAATATTAGTTTGTTTTACAACATGTAGATGACGGGTAATGATGATTGCCCGTACGAGCTTCTCTCCGCTACGAGCTTCGGCTGGATGATGTTCACCAGCACGCACCACAACAGCGTCGACAGGCACTTGGTGCAGTTCGTCCGAGCCATCGCTGATTCACCCGACGATGGCGTTCCACAGTACTCATGGGGATCTGCCGTCCTTTGCGCTACATACCGCGCTCTTTGCGACGGATGTCGACGCCGGACGGCTGTCGCGTCCATTACTGGGTGTCCCTTATTGATACAAATCTGGTCGTACGAGTGGGTGCAGATTGGTTGGCCCCAGGTTGACATGACACCATACCTGGGGGGCCGCCAGACGAGGACATCGACCGACCGACTATGGGCACACTTTGGTGTCGACGATGGGTCAGTATTTGTTGTACTTAATCATTCACCAAAATTAATTTCGTACTGATATTTCTTCTTTTGCAGCCATCTTGGGCCCACTCTCAGACCCACCTCTCCTACCCAGACTACACGGCGTAGCTCGATAACATTCAGGCGCATGACTTTCGTTGGAGACCTTACATGCCAAGCGAGATCATCAGGCGCGCGCCTCACGGGCTCTCCGCCTTGTGCTTGCAGAACGCGGCATACTGGAGGACGTGTAGATGCCTCGTATTCGATGTCATGATCGAAGGATATGCTCCCTACCGCGTCTGTCGACAATTTGGACGAGCGCAGTACTTCCCATGTCCTATACAGGCCTAGGTGTCTGCTTAGATGCACTGGTGAGCTCCTGCACACGTACATACGAACATGCGCATCACGTTTTACTGTTACGTACCATTGTAATTTAAACTGTTTGCTGCAGGAACACGCGGAAGGGAGTACCTGGCGGTATTCCATGGGATGTTAGGATGCAGCCATGGGACGCCCGGTGAGAGGGTGCGCTGGAGGACCTAGATGAGGAGGACGACGACTACGACCCTACGACTTACTATCACTACCTTCGATGGTACTCCGTTCGTACCAGGATTTGTCTCGTCAGAGGACGGGGCGATGGTCCTCCACCCGTGGGTCGTGTGATGCACGGACATCCTTCTCACATGGTCACTGCCTTTCAGGAGTCGGTACGTACATGGATTGTCTAATCTCTGATGATTGATAATTGATACTACGTGACTATCTGACTTTATTCTTTTGCAGTCCGATCACATGTGGAACGCAAGGAACCATATCGATAATATCGTTCAGCGGTGGGTCGCCGACGTTGGTGTGGTGCACAACCCGCTGGACTGGACGAGAGTGCGGACGACTCTCGACGAGAGCGACGCTTCTATCCGCCTCACGTCTACACGGCAACCTCCTCCAACTGCTGCCCCTCAGCCACCTCCTCCAGCTCCTCGTCCACAGCCAGTGCCTGTGATGCCGGCACCCCTACCGTTGCAGCCTCCACAGTATTGGTATCCTCCGCACCAATACTTCTACGGTCCGGGCCCAGTCTTACACTATTTTATATCGTAATCTAAAGTATGCCATTGATAACTCATATGTTTGCACAGCGTCGTATCCTTATCAATACTGGTGAGCTGGCGTGGACACTGCCTATCATAGTCCGTCTGTACCGGTAGAATCTGGTACCGGTGGCCAGCACGACTCAGGAGGTTCCGACGCTTGGGAGCATGGCACCGCTGAGGTATTTGGGCCTTCGCAGCTTGAGGGAGCACCATCACCGACGCAGCCAGAGCAGCAGCCCGCTAGACCGCCTAGGGTGCGCCGTTCGCCTGACAGGTTTACCTTCTCGGAGCAGACACCGAGACAGGCACTGAGACGCACTCGGGGTAGGCATGGTGGTTAGTACGGCTTGCGGTTGTTCTCGTAGGGACGGACGATTTGTACAGAAACATTTATTATGATATGTCATATTATGTCATTATGCACTTCATATTATGAACATGCACTTCGTAGTATCCCTGTTATTTACTATCTACTCATAATTTGAGCTTACACTTTAATACCACATTTGACGGGCTTGTTTATAGATGTGTGATTGTCTTTGAAATAGATATTGCAATGGCATGATACAGTAATTTAAGTAGTCCAGCATCAACAACTTCTAATAAGATAATTCGTGACATAACACAGTACATTATAATGGCACATGCAAACGTAATTACGTGCCTTTAGGGAAATAAAAATAGCTGAGACTTATCCAAACTGACTACTGAGTGCAGTGATGATACTTTCCCTTCCTTATGGCGTCTGGTCCTGCTTCCTTAGCACGACGAGCCCTCTCACGCTTCCTCTCTCTTTCAGCCTCACGCTCCTCTTTTGCCTTGCACTCCACCTCCTCTCTCCTCTTCTCTTCTTCCTCACGCTCACAGGCCCGCTGGTATCGCATCTCAGAAAGGTCCCTGTTGAACTCCTTGTGTCTCATAAGCTCTGCCCAGTCATCAGGGTGCACCTCCTTATCAATCCATTCGACAAAGTCACAGAGCGAAGGTGGCGACGGTGGAGGAGTTACCTACATGCATAAACGTTAATAGAGATATTATAAGTGAATTATTTGAGAACAAGATATAACTAAATAAATAGCATAATTTATTCATACCGGTTTATTAGCACGTGGTCCACGCTTTGGTCTTGGCTTTGGCTTTTCAGGAGTGTAAGAGTAGTTGCCACACTTCTAATACATCATCTCGTATGTGAGGTCATCCATACTTCTCATGAACTTACATTTATCTCCACAAAAACACATAGGTGGTTCAACACCTTCCGGCGGACGGTGACGAGGATCGTAACCGTACTCAGATTTATCCTTTTTCACCATCTACGGTAAGAAAATATGCAATTGATATGTCGACATAAATTTAAAATGTTACATTTACACCCACATATTCTGTATGACCTCATGGTACCCAGAACAACTAACAAAAAAACACATATTTATTTAATATTCACATAATTATCACTAAAGTGTATTTAAAAAGGCCTACATTATTGCTAAAGTGTGATTATAGTACCCCTAAGTTACTTCTAAACTATTTCGAAATTGGTAAAATATATTAAAATTACCTCCAAATTATATTTAATTAACCATATATATTATGTTAAATCTACTGCTAATCTACTCCTAAATTACCCCTAATCTACTTCTAAAGTACCTCTAATGTACTACTAAACTATATCCTAAAGAAAAAAAAAAGAGGGAAAAAAGACATACCTGAAAGGAGAAGTGACTGCCCGCGGGCTAGGAGGAGCTGTAAGGGGTGCTTGGGAGGGGGGCTCTGGCCCCCTTTTTATAGTGGTGATATCGGCACATGAAGTGCCTGGCCTAGATCGGCACATGGTCTGCCGATCTAGGGTCACCCGCCCTAGATCGGTACTTCATGTGCCGACAGGACCGCGCCACAGGTCGATTTAGGCCGATCGGTCTAGATCGGCCTGAACTGCCGATATAGGACCGATCAGCCTAGATCGGTCGTTCAAGCGCCGACAGAGACCCAGATTTGTAATTTTTCAAAACCGTGTACCAAAATTGAAATTTCATTTAAAAATTATATTATTTAAAAAAAAATCCATAGGATGGCCCGTGTAGTCTTTCAGTGTTGGGCCGGCCCAGATGATACGGTACACCGACCAGAGGCTCAGTACCTCGATGGCGTTCTGCGTACAGTCTCTATCTCTACTAATATAATGTGATGTGATACTTTCGTCTGTCTGCCAGCTTCCCCACGCGCGCAGCGTGCAGTCCCCTCCCCACGCGCAGCACGCAGCGTCGGCCCATTCCTCGCGCGCGCAACCGCTTCCCAATCGCCCAAGGCCACACGCGTCGGCCCATTACACGGCCCATTCTGCGCGCTCGCAACCCTAGCTCCTGATCCCGAGCTGGGCAGCGCCGCCTCCGCGCCGCTCCCTACGCCGCCCAAGCTGCGCAGCCCCCTCCGCCATGGTCGCCTCCCGCGCCGCTCGCCGTGCCAGCCCCGCGCCCAGTCCTTGCGCGTGGCGCGCCTCGCAGCCCCCTCCGCCATGGTCGCCTCCCGCGCCGCCCGCCGTGCCAGCCCCCGCCCAGTCTTCGTGCCTGGCGCGCCTCCCGCACCGCCCGCCGTGCCAGCCTCGCGCCCACTCCTCGCGCGCGGCACGCCTCCCGTGCTGCCCGCCGTGCCAGCCCCGAGCCCAGTCCTCCCGCGCGGTGCGTGGCGGCTCTCGCCTGGCCCCAGATCTGGCATCCGCCGCCTTGACCACGCCGCGCACGCCACCCGCTTCTCGTGCATGACCACCCACCGCCGCCTTGACCATGCCGCTGCCATCACAGTCCACGTCCCCTTTACAACCGTCCACCATGCCCGGTCTACAACCGTCGACCACGTCCACGCCGCACACTCTCTTAACCATCACCCGTCGCCTACAGAAGCTCAGCCTGCTCATTCTCCTCTCTCTTCCTCCGTGCGCTCACCTCTGAGGTTGCCGAGAAGAAGATCAAGCCCGCCAGGGGCGCCGTCGTGCTCACTGCCTAGGTTTTGGTACGATTCCTTCTTGTCTCGGCTATTCATCGTTGTTGCCATGCTGTGATGTACAAGACTATATTGTAAAGAAGATCAAGGATATGTTTGTTGCCGTGCTGCTAAGATGTTGTAGCACATTTGTTCTTGTAGTTTCCTTGTGCTGGATCATCTATATCCCAGTACACTGGAAGGCCTAATAATTCCCCGTATGCAAATGTATCTGAATCGTATGATTAACCTGCATGGCATAAACCATCTGTTTGTTGCTTCCATTATGGTCAACTAATCCTGGACACAGAGCTTAGTCTGAACTAGATATCTGCTTAGTATGAAAGGTAATGTTTTTGTACTGAGTGTAGTTTAAATGTATGATCTGATGCTGTTAAAGGCACGCAGTCAACTAATTGTAATGATGTTTTGTTTGGGATTTGTTTGGGATGATATGGAATTCTGATATTGTTGGTTTTATATTATGTACAAATTAAGTTTAAAGTGCGATGTAACCATTTCCATGGGAGCATATTAGGAATTGTCTGATGCATATTAAGTTCATAGCAGAATTTGCCAGTGGCATTTTTCCTAGGTTTGCCATAGCAGAATCGTACCAAAACCTAGATAGATGCTGAATTTCTGTCAGTATTGACCCTAACAATTTATTGATTTAACTTTGTATGTTGTGTCAGCTATCACTGTTATTCAATATCTGCTGTAAAAATACTTTTGTGCTCTACTCCTGCTGCATGCTATTTGAAACATTGGTTAGGTGCCAGCTCTCCATGTTTAATCATGATGGCACATCTAAACATGGCATTTTGAACACTATTCTTTTATTCTTTTAGCTTACTTTCACAATTTATTGATTTAACTTTGTATGTTGTGTTAGCTATCACTGTTATTCAATATCTGCTGTAAAAATACATTTGCTCTAATTATGTCCATAGATAGATGCTGAATTTCTGTCAGTATTGACCCTAACAATTTTAATTAGCATCCATCTCCAATCGATGTTTGAATTTCATTGTGGTGTTGCAAAAGTATTTTTACAAAGAAAAGTTATACTTCCTGCCATCAGTAACTTAAGTTTAATTTCTGTCAGTATTCAAAGCAGTAACAGATATTCAAAGCAGCTGGATTGGTTGTTGCTGACAAAAGTCTTATCGAGGACAAGCAGTTTCGGCTGATCAGGTTATATTTATATATAACCTCTGGTTCTGTCAGTAGTTTTATACTTTTAATGGTGATGATGACATTGAAAATTTGTGTTTCTCTTGCTGGTCTGTGCATGGTATGGCATACATGTTGACTGGCTTGCACTGTTGACTTTCTGTCAGTATTGCCTATGTTTTGTTTGATGAATTATACATGTTGACTGGCTTGCACTGTTGACTTTCCTGCATTGACCTGATGATAGAGTGCTAGATTTGGTGTCATCTTAAATTTTCATTTCACAAAATATCAGGGATTCCATATATGAGTTTAGTATGAATGGCCATGACATTGAAATTTGGACAAGTACCTATGGTTATTGTTATTATCTTTGATGCACATATAGGCATGAATAATTTCATGAAGCAACCCGTTCTTCACAGTGGATCTTGTACAGAGATCCTTTTTCCCTTTCATTGTATCTGCTTCAATTTTTTATCCACTAAGCTGTGCAATATCTGAAAGGCACTAATACTGAAATTTGGATAGTTGACTGTTGACATTTCTGCAATAATATTTTAAGTAGAGAATGGGAACTAGGTCCTAAAATATGGCTGATACTTCACACTGTGTATATATCTGAAATGAAATGGTTCTGCAAGTCATTTTCATTAGGTAGATTACTGCAGGTTGATGTGAGGACATGTTTAGTAGTAGTCAGTAGTATTTGAGCGAGATTCAGCCTTGCGTCTCAAAAGTAAAGTTCCTTTTGTAACTGCTTATCTCACAAAGTGTAATACAGTTTCAAACTGCTTAGTTTCTTTTGAACACGAAGTTTTTTTGAAAAAAATACTTTACTGACTGCAAATATTTGATTTTACTTCCTAAAAGAAATTCAGAATTCTAACTTTAGCAAATTCAGGGTGACCTGACTACACTACGGTCATCTATTGTGCTTCAATTGAGAGTTTAAATATTTTTTCATGTTAACATTTTAAATCCCATGTCATTGAGGCCAAATGTTTACATACATGGTATAATATAATAGTCCAACTATTATTTCTTAGCATCAGGAAAAGCTATGATTTTATGGTCCTAGGTCCTACAAGGAGCATCATATCTTGAAACTGCCAGATTTAGGAATTCATTACAACGGAACTGTGGCTCTTCTCTTACGTGTAAAATCCACTTTTCGAATTTAGAGTATAGTTTAATCTTCTTGGTAGAGATATCAATGGCGCCCATGCGAAAGAGGACTTACGCAAACCGTGCAGCTCCTACTGAGGTGGTCCCTAGGTGAGTTTAGAGTACTAAAGTGAATTAAGCTGCAACGGTGGAAAATTATCTAAAGCTTATTCTTTTGTTAAGGTTTAAGAAATTTGATGATATAGAGTTCGAAGACATAGGCCATCCATGGAGTATTGTCGTCAGAGTGGACGTTAAGTTCCATGCTAATGCACATAGGGAAACACAATGGTTTATCCTTATAGATATTATTGTAAGTTGTACACACGTCGGTAAAGATTTTACAATAGTAATTAAATAACGTATTCTAAAACCTAACATTGTACATAGGGCTCTAAGATAGAAGCCGTTGCGTGGGAGCAAAATGTTCAAAGGTTTAACATTTTACTAACTGAAGGACAATATTACACCATTGATCGTGTGTGGTTCCAACCTAATCTTGAAGAGGCATTGCATTTCCGGAGCATAGCCCATGCTTTTGAATGTGTCCTTAGGAGGGACACAATGGTTGAGCCTTACAGTCTTCCGATCCAATTTCCTCCTTACCCGAAGCATCTTATGCCATTTCAAGAGGTGTACCATCGTCAAAATAAGACGTTCGTGGGTAAGGACTTAAGCATGATATCGTAAATTGAATCGACAATAGATAGTTTTGCACAACGAGATATGTTATCTTATAGTTAAATTATTTGCACAGACATAGCTTGAGTGGTTGTCCATTGGGCACAAATGGAACGTATTGGAAGCCTGTATAGGGAGGTTACTCTCATGGACATTAGGTAATTTCTAATTTAGATGCCGATTAGCCTATATCTTCATAAGCAAATATTAAATTTTATGTAGGAAGCTAATGGAATTTTGCCCTTTCTTTTTTTAGGTTTAACCTGATAGTTGTTGGAATTTGGGGTGATTATCTCACTAGGCACGCGTTTGACTGGACATCGGCTGATGCTAATAACCACATAGTTTTAGGAACTATGCTTCGAAATAACAAAAAGCACGGTAATTAGGTCCTAATCAATTTTATCATTCATAAAGATATAGTGTTCTATCAAATTACACTAACAGTTTCCTACTTAACAATAGGGTGTTTAGAGACTTCAGAACATACTACGATTAAATTCAATCCAATTCATCCAGCAACGCTTGCTTTGCAAAGTGAGTAATTCCAATAATACCAACACAATCTAATTATGTAATAAACAACACTATATTGTAGAGATTGTTAATTGTATTTATATGAAATACAAATGCAGACTTGCGACAAACTGTGCGTACAGGAGCTGTGGATCTAAAATTTGTCAAAAGGTTCACTGAAGAGAGATGGGCATACTTGGCAACAGTTGTGGTTTGTTTGTTGGTAGTTGCAGTATTGTGTGTGCGTGCTATGGTGTTTGTAGTTGTCGCTTGATATCCTTGGGGATCCGGCCTTGACAAGGTTCATACTACTGAATGGCCTTGCCACGACAACCTTGTGTGGTTGTTTTCTTCTTTGGATTCCTGGTTTTGCGACCAGATGGTTGAATGTTGTAATCTTTGTAACCTTTCTAGATTAAATAAAATGTGTGTTCTCTTTGAAGTTATTGGCAAGTTTTCATCAGGTCACCACATGTTTGTGCAATTGTGTTATATCAGTATGACAGATATCTAAGTCGATTCTGCTTGTTTGGTCCATTCTGCACCGCTGCATTCATGAATTTCTGCTGGGATTATGTATGCATGGTCCAACACGATGACCATTCATGTGTGTGTTTAATGGATGAATAGAAATAACTTCTCATGCAGATGTGCCTGTTACAGTTATGTATGCATGTTTGATCATTGCTTCCTTGGAATAATCTGTATGATGTGTAATTGAGACACTTAGACATGCAACCATCAAACTTACTCATACAGTTCATTTGCGGTGATGTGAAATACCATGATCACACTTTTCAGAGCGATAAGGATTGTGGGTTCACAGTGGATCTTGTCTACAGAACCTTATTCCCTTTTACTGTATCTTGCTGTTAACTATTACAGTGTACATAGAGCATAAACTTATTTGCACTATTTTAGCAAACCTATGTTTCAAATTATCTTCCAGCAAGTAGCACAAATTAAATTGCATTGTTCTGTACCAAAGTTTTGCCAATGTGTATTCCTGCGCTATGCTATATCTGATTTTCAATTCTCAAAAGAAATACATCTTAAAGTAACATGAATCCCATTCCTTTTGCAGGCTTCGAAAATCTTATCATTTTTCCAACCAGGGTGCATCTCCATCTGCGTGAAATTCAGTAAGTAAAGAGCCAATCAGTTATCTGTTTAAGTGCAAGTTAAGATTCTGTTGCATGCTAAGTTCACAACATATATACAGAGCTATTAATTCATTAATTGTAACAAATGCTAAGTTCACAACATATATGCAGAGCTATTAATTCATTATTTGTAACAAATTCGAAGGCCTTCTGATTTCTGCTAGAAGTTGATGTTTTGTGTTCAGTCTATGTGAACTTGCAGTGCTTGGTTTGTTCTGAAAAACTGCCTTAATTCATTAATTGTAACTGATCTGAGATTCTGAGCAAACACGTGCAAACCTGAAATGAATAGCAGTAACATGCTGGTTTAATGGCTGCAAATATTTTTGTTACTATCTTGAGGGCCCCTGTGCTGCCAACTTTAACAAGAACAGCACTAATCTACTCTGTCCGCACCTAACAATTTCCCAAAGTAGAGTTCCTGAATTTGCAGTTTTCACAGCAAAGGATATGCTTAGTTTTGTGGTCCTGGACTCCTGATTAATTCATTAATTGTAACAAATTCGAAGGCCTTCTGATTACTAGAAAATTTAGTAGACCAACTGTATCTACTGATGTATTTGGTACATTTCCTTCGTGTTTGCATCTGATGTGTGATGGGCTGTAGAGGATTTCATTCTTAGGAAAACAACCGCTGGGCAGGTTTCTATGTTGAGTTTATTAACTGATCTTTGACCTCCTATTAAAAAATTTCAATTTCCTGCAACCATGCTCATCTCACAAAGTGTAATACAGTTTCAAATTGCTTAGCTCAAACGAGAAATAGAAAATTCTGGGTTCATTGATCTGAACTTTTGAACACGATGTCATATTTTAGTTACGAAAACTCTGTTATTTCTGCCCAGCTTGATCTGAACTTTTGAACACGATGTCATATTTTTGCTCTAAAATAACACGATGTCAAGTTTAGTTATGAAAATTCTGGGTTCAGTGAACTGTAACAAATTGTTTAGTTATGACAAATTGATGTCATTAAGAATTCAAATTGATGTCATTAAGAATTCATAACTAAAATAACAGAGTTATGAAAACAATTTATTTCATAACATGATCACTGAACTTTTGAACACGATGTCATGCAGAAATAACAGAGTTTGTAAATGACATATACTAGCCCCATTGTCTCTTTAAAAGCAATATATCCTTTTATTTATTCTTAATGCAGATCCGTGAGAGATCCGTAACAGAGGCAGCCTTGTACAGAGTGTCCACTTTGGTTGGATCTTTCAACTGGTTTCGCAAGAAAGAAGAATCAACAGGTACCAAAGCCATTTGGTCCAATGCATAGTACTTCTGGGTTAACTCTGTAAGAAATGAGAGCACAACTGCTATAGACAAAGAGGTTTCTTGTATGGTTTTTATGTGAGGAAATCCACTGCTGCATGAAGATGCAAAACAAGGACAGTAAGGAAGGGCATTCATTGTAGTATATCAGCTTGATTTTGTGATAG
>KE372948.1:41207-52610 GCA_000418225.1 Zizania latifolia | reverse complement strand
GAGATGATCTATCACAGCTATGACCGAGCAGTCGACGATCTATGCAACCATTATCCACCTGAGTTCTTGAATTCTTTAACGCCAAATGGGCTACCTCCACATATATTAAAGCTAAAGGTTAATTGCCCTGTGATTTTGCTCAGAAATCTTGATCCAGCCAATGGTCTGTGTAATGGGACCAGGTTGATAGTCCGAGCATTTCAAAGGAACACGGTTGATGCTGAAATTGTGTTAGGACAACATGCTGATAAGAAAGTCTTCCTTCCACGTATACCTTTGTGCCCGTTCGATGATGAAATGTTTCTCTTCAAGTTTAAGAGGAATCGAATCCCTATTAGAGTGAGTTTTGCGATGACAGTCAATAAAGCACAAGGTCAAACAATACCACATGTTGGAATCTACCTCCCGAATCCAGTGTTCTTCCATGGACAATTATATGTAGCTCTGTCACGAGCGACTTCTCGTAGCAACATTAAAATACTCGCTGCTTTAGAAAAAAATGGGGGTATCAATTCAACAAGCATGCTAACCAAGAATATCGTCTACAAGGAAGTGCTTACTGTATAGATAAAAGAAGTATGTGCTCACTGTATAGATATCTTATGCAATTTCATGCCACATTTATAATCACAAATATGTATAATAGCACTTATAATTAGTAAAGATGGTTCTATGTATTTTTTTTATGAGTAATAGCTAATGTTAATACATATAATTAACTCTCTATCTATGATTTATTTTGGACAATAATATACCACTTTGCTTCTTATCATCGTAGCATTACTAAGCGTGTGTTTAATGTTTGCCATTAAAAATAAGATTCCGTTGCAAAACACGGACACCTTCTAGTTAATCCTTGAAATTTTAGTTGATATATTAAAAAAATTGGAGTGAAAAATGATCTCACGTATTATTTTTTAAACAAAAAAAAGAGTATAGAAATATGTGCATTGGAAACTGTATCGTCGTCGTTTTTAAAAAAATGGAGGTAGTGTAATACAAGGGATGTTATTAAAATCGTATTCGTGATCACAACCTACATCGATGAACCGTACGTACAAACATTTCGTACTCGAGAGGCAGATCGCCTTATTATTGATGGAGCTAGCTAGCCGTATGCCCGTATCCCGAGTCAACAAGTGTACAGCTCAATCTCCTATCTTCATCGTCACGTACACGTACAAGTGTACATCATGCTAGTTACACAGGTCATGAAATCTCGTGCCACCTCCTCGCCATGCTAGCTAGCAAATGTATCGACGCCACGCCGTTGGCTGATCCATTCGAACTCGGTCAGAACTTTGCAGCAAATGGCCACGGGACAGTCGATCGGTCGCCGTCGCCGCACGACGACGGCACGGCGGCTTCGAGGTCCGTGCAGGCGTCGTCGTGGCGGCTTGCGGCGGCGGCGGCGGTCTTGTGGCTCTCGGCGATGGGCTTGAGCTTGCGCTCGGTGATGGCGATGGAGATGTCGTTGGGGAAGAGGTCGCGGTGCACGGCGGCGTGCAGCAGCGTGGTGAGGAAGAGCGCGGTGACCGTGAGCGTGGCCAGCACGGACAGCGCGATGCACAGCAACTGCGTGAACGCGTTCTTCACCTCCGACGAGTAGCGTATCGACGCGATCGCCGCGCTCGTCATCGGGAACGTGTACGCCCACCACGCCAGTGAGAACCTGAACCCCCTGAACAGGTTGATTCGCACAGCCTGCACAGGCACGCAGTACAAAAACGTTAGGCAGATGCACGGCGCACGCAAGCTGCAACAATGGCACGTAGCTAGGTTGCATGCACTACGTACCAGTGAGGCGTAGAGGAACATGGCGATGAAGTAGGCGATGCGGGAGCCGTAGCCGAACTCGCCGGTTATCCTTGCCCAGGCGAGGCAGGCGACGCTGGGGGCGGCGACGAAGAGGAACAAGACAGGGTGGAGGTCGCGGGGAAGAGTCTCGCTGGTGGGCAGCCGCTGGTAGAGGGTGACAAAGAGCACGATGTAGTGGGCGAGCCCGACGGCGAAGAAGAAGATGGGGCCCTCGCGGAGGCCCATGATGGCGCCGAGCAGCGCGCCGACGAAGTTGCCGACGATGGAGAGGTGGTTGGAGGGGTTCGCCACCCTCGACAGCCGCCGCTGCCCGCCGGAGATCCACTGCCCGTAGATCTTGAGCTCCAGGCACACGATGGGCGCCATGAGCAGGTACCAGAGCCAGTGCGGGAGTGTCGCCGCCACGGACTGCGGCACGCCGATGGCCAGGAAAAGGCAGGTGATCCATGGCGCGAAGAAGAAGTTGACCCGGATCGGGTGGTAGTACTCGCGGCGGACGGCCTCGAAGTAGAAGACGACCTTGCATGCGTAGAGCGCCGACACGACGCACATGAGCGCCACCGAGACGCACCAGAGCACCAGGTTGACCTTGGTCGTGATGTGCAGGAACCTCGTCGACGTCGAGATGGCCATGTTCTTCCACAGGATCGCCTGGCTGCTCATGCCCAGGCACATGCCGAACGCCGACACCGGGAACCGGAGCAGGAACGGCCACGTCTTGTCCGACGGCAGGACCAGCTCCTCCGACGACTGCCGACACGACACCAACATCACCACGACGGCAGCGCGTGAGGGCCATTGTTCGACGATCAATGCGAGAGCGAGACGACAGGTAGAGAGTTGCTCATGGTGTACCCGTAGTTTGTCCAGCTCGGGGCCTTCCAGGGCGGCGAAGAAGCGCTGCACTCTGGGCATCGACGTGTACGGCCGGCTGCTGGTCGCCGCCGTCTCGTCGTCTTCCTCGGGCTCCTCGTCCTGATGCTCCGGGTTCTGCTCGTTTTGTTGCTGCTGCTGCTGCTGCTGCCGAACGCCTCGGAGGTGGGTGGTGATCTGCTTCTCCAGTTTGCCGGACCACGTCTTGAACGAGTCGTAGCTCGTATCCCTGCGCGTGCCGACGTTGCTCCTCGCCGCGCGCGGCGCGCCACCGCTGCTCGAGTTGTCGTGCACCTGCGAGTTCCCGCCCTGCTGTGGCAGCGCGGCCGCGGCGGGGACGATCGGCTGGGAGCGGAACACCACCTTGTCGGGCTGCGCGAACGCGACGGGCATCATCGGCGGCCGAGCCGGCAGAGGCAGCATGCACGGCGCGTCCATCAACGCGTGCCGCTGGAGCTCCACCTCCGACCTGGCGACGTCGAACCCGGTCGGCGACGCCGGTAGGCTGATGGACACCGGACGCGCCGCGTGGAACGACGGCGGCGTGTCCGGGGACGACGCCAGGGCAATGAACAGGTCGCCGCCGTGCCGCTCCTACACCGGCACGCGACTGTTCATACTCGTGCTCCGATCAGCTGACATCATTAACCATGTGTCGCCGAGACTTACCCTGAACAATGGCTCCTCGGCGGAGTGGCTTGCCGGGATGCGAGCATTGCTGGCGACAGGTCGCGACGGCAGACCGGATTCGGTTTCCATCAACCTCGGAAGACCTGCAAAACATGTAAACCATCAGAACAAAAAGGAGAGAATGGACAATTGAGATCACATTGCTGCTGTTCAAGAACACATAGAAGTATAGAACTAATGACATCTCAGTCAGGAGATTTATCTTACGAGAGCACACTTTGCTACTTGACTCTGGCAACGACATTGAACTCACTGTGAGACCAGACCAAGCTTAACTTTCTGCTTATCTTATCAAAACCAGAAGAAGATCATGTCTGCTTATCTCAATTCTCAACTCGTCGTACACAAGATGACAAGAACGATACATGTTTCTGCTAGCTCGATCAGTTAGTGCATTTATACGGCACTGTCTTCAACTGCAACCTCATGCAACGTGTACCTGGCGGGCGGCCTGGTTAGGCAGAGATTGCAGTTCAATTCTGATGCATTCTGGGCCGTGCAAATGTGTGGCATTCGTGCAGGACATCCAGGCAAATCCTATTTCGGCAGCACGTATAGCAATGTTAGGCAGGGAATTCCAGAGACATAAATGCCAGAATCTGTCTGTCCTGGATGGCTGGTAACCCTGGCAATTGGCAAACAGCATGGGTTCTAGGCACATCATCTAATGGTGGTGACTGCTGAGAGTGTTAGCAAATCTGGGGAAGATAACAGTGGATCAGATAAATGAATGATGCATCTACTGCCAAAAAAGGCTAGATATATCGAACAGATGGATAAAATGATCGGTTGCAAGAAGTCAATTGATGTAAGGTTTTTCTTGCAAGTTGCAAGGAATGCTGCCCACAAGGTAGGGCACTGATGCAGTGCAGTAAGGTTCTCAATCTTTCTAACCAGTTCTCTGACTGCTAATTTTCGGCCGGTCTCTGTCCAAATCTCAACAGCATGAAATTGACTCATATTGAAAAGGAAGTGGTTATTTCATCCCAAAGAGGGGATGCCCCTAGTTTTTTTATGTCATACAAATAGTCAAAAAAATTGAAAAAAATCGATCAATATGAGATGTATCACTCCATAAACATGCATGTTAAAATTCGATCTATCCATGTTAGAACAAAAGGAACAAATTTGACTATCAACAGTACATACTATTCAGTATTCACATACATGTTTGTTCCTTTTGTTTCAACTTGTATAGGTCGAATTTAAACATAATGTTTATAGAGTGATATATCACATACTGATTTATAGTGATAATTTTTTCAAATTTTTTGTGACTGTTTGGATGCATGCAAAAATAAAGAGACATCCCCTCAATGGGTGAATTGACTTTGACTCGTCGAATTATCCAGCCATACCCCATACATCATCAGCAGGACAAAAAGAAGCGGTTTTGCAGGTTTTCTTCCAGGGTATCTCCTACAGATAAGCACCTAAGTTTTAATCTGAGCAAATGATCCGAGTTTATGATAAATTCATTGTTGATACTGAATATCACCAAATATCACAAAAGGATGCATGCACAAGAACACGTGTTCTTGTGCTCTAGCCTTCTTTCAGCAATCGCCACAACCAAAATGAGAAAAAAAAACGGAAAAATCCTCTCCAAACTTTTCCTCCAGCTTGTCCTTTTTGCAAGCAAGCGGGTATCTTTCTATGATCAGCGATGTCTACAAGGGAACAAGGCCAAGAACAAGCTTTCTGAACTGAAAACAAACTGCCTGCACAATCTCGCACACACGCCGGCTCACTGCCCCCTTCTACCAAAAACTCGAGAAACGCAGGCCACCGACTGAAACTGGACCACGTCGCGTACAAGCCCCGTCGCTTTCAAAGAAGAGTTCAGGGCCAAAACCAAAAAGCTCCAGAATCGAAAAGCGTGTCGAGAGGAAGACGAAAGCCTGTGCCCTACGCAGAGATGTGGAGAAAAGAAAAGAAATGTTTTCAGAGGGAATTACCCGGGGCGTACGTGGGGGGAGGGAATGCAGGAGTCCGGCGATCGGGGCGGAGCTTGGCGGCGGGTCGTCGGGCGAGCGAGCTGGAGCCGCAAGAGCGACGGCGATCGGGGCGGCCGGCCGGCTGGCCGGAGCGGGGCTACGAAGGTGGTGGGCTCGCGGGGGCTCTGTGGCTGCAGGTGGGGTCGGGCTCGAGGCGTGGGCCTGACGGTGCTAGGTCGGATCGTTGCTGGCCGTCGGTCTGGGATCCCCCGGCCAGAATCAACGGTTCAACCCGATGTCTCCCCGCGGGCCCGTTTTGGTGGGCCCCACGGAGCAGTCTGCGGTGCGTTCGTATGACATGTGGGTCCAACGCCACAGCGCGACGAATTCATGCATCGTGATTCGTGCAGGAGAGTCTTTTGCGGACTGGCCATGGCAGCCAAAAGTTTAATATCCACACTCTCCGTCCAAATAAAGTATTCTTTCTGTTTTATATTATGAGGTTGGTTTTATATTGTAAAGTATTTTAGTTTGTTAAAAATTAGACTTATCTAATTTTTACAAAGTTTATAAAAATATACTAACATCTACACTATAAAATTAATTTAATTAAATTACTATAAAATATATGAGAAGCTTTAGTTAGGACAAAATTAAAAACACCTTATGATAGGAGGTGCTCTATCTATTAAAAAAGAGACTTTATTTATATTTCCTTACCTATGGTTCATAAATAAAGATATTTTTCCCTTCAATGCTACTTAACTATCACTTCACGGTACTATTTTTTATTAATAAGAGATGATTTAATCTTTTACACTCATCACTAATTTATTAATTTTATCTCAAAAGCAAAGGCTTTGTGAGACAGAGAGAATAATAACCATGTACTTTGGAAATATATATGTTTTTTATGGAGATTTTAACCACTAATTAAAATCCCATAGGATTGTATTATTACGAAGCAATTTCTGAACAAATCTACAACTTTCATGTATTCGATCTAAGCATTCAAAAATACACTGATAGTTTCAAGTTTGTCCTAGTGTTTATCCAAAGTGGTGTGTTTGAGTGACCAAGTGAGGACACCACAAATCAAATTCTAGCGAATCTAAGCTAAGCTCTCTCTGCACCTTAGCGGAGATGCTACAAGACACCAAAGACGAAAAGCTTTTGGACTCAGAAACTGACCTCGAGAGTTGACAGATTAAGCACACACTGCTCTGACGATGAGCTCCTGACGTTGGCTGCTGGACCAGCTCTCTCCGTCTCTCTCCGAGTGCGTCTCCCTCTCTTCTCGCTTGTCCAATTTATATACGCAAGTTACACCACCTGATGCAACTATGCAAATTAATAAAATATTTAATAACTTGACACTCAAAACAATCACATTGTTTAATTACATTAACATTATTGATATTTATGAAAATGAGACATGATATCAAAAAATCGATCGAAGTTGTTTATTTTGAATGTCAAATCACCAAATCTTCCTCAAATTAATAGTAATTCAGGCCACCTGTGATGCGCAAACATTGCATGTTTATTGTGAGAATTAGTCATTTCATGTGAGGAGTATAAGGGGATGTTTAGATCCTTGGACTAAAATTTAGTCCTTATCATATCAGATGTTCAAATGCTAATTAAAAAGACTAAACATGAGCTAATGATAAAACTAATTACAGAAGCCCTGGGCTAATTCGTGAGATGAATCTATTAAGCCTAATTAATCCATCATTAGCACATATTCACTGTAGCACATTATCAAATCATGAACTAATTAGGTTTAATAGATTCATCTCGCGAATTAGCCCTCATTTATATATTTAGTTTTATAATTAACCTACGTTTAATACTTCTAATTAGCACCTAAACATCCAATGTAACAAGAATTAAAATTTAGACTAAAGAACCAAACGGGTACTAAATGTTGTTTGATTGGGTGTCCAAAGTGTGGCATGCTACGCAAAGTTTAACCAACAAATTCTTATCCACAATCACGATAAATTCTGGAAAAAAAAACTGAGTCGCGTGTCACTATTGCTGCATTCAATTAAACACTGGAGTAACATATTTTGACATCTCTAAGGTGGTTAGACAAACTTAGGACCTCTAGCTCTGATACCATATTAAGTTTTATGCATCAGTCAGTTCAACCCAAAAACTTAAGCTGATGAGAAAAGACGAATAATTCACTATATATTTCAACAGTAATGTTATGACCCAAACATGCCCTAACTTTTTTAGAAAACATTATGAGCACTTAGCACGGCGATGAAACTGAGAACCAGGCAGGCATACCTATAGCCTAGCAGGGTCAGTGTCACACCAGATTATGTGGAAAGGGAGAGGTCAAAATCGAAGGTCATTATGCAAAAAGATGGGGAAAGGGAAAAAGTGCAAAAGAGCCAAAAGTGCCCTTGCTTGCTTGTGCTGTTTGTTTCAATTTTGAATTATTGTAAACTTAGGTAGAAATTATAATAAACCGAAGGAAAATAAGTTTAAATTGTTTGGTAGACTAGATGTTTAGACGGTAAAAGACTATAATGATTCTTAAAATAAAGTGTTCGGATAAGAAGAAGCTAAGATTTAGATATGGATGTCAGTGGGTAATTTTTATGAAAATACAATGGATATTTTAGTCTTATCTACAGTGATAAGCTGAAAAATACTAAATTTCATTAGCTTATTAGATTAGTATAATTTGAGTTACATGTTATAATAAAATGGCAATGACCTTCAGATATTTGTTACTTTTTGTGTGGGTCAAATAAGAAAGGAACATACCGCTCATTAAAAATAATTTAAAGTTTAAACTGAGAATAGAATTCAGGAGGAGAAAAAAAAACTAGGAGTGGCTTCATTGACCTTGCTTCTAACCCGTCCAGCCCAAATGTAGAAAACAAACCGTCCAGAAAAAAGTCAGAAGGTCACTTGATAAGCTCAGTTTTCTCAAAATCCCAGGAAGAAACCAACATTGTGTCGTCACGGCAGCATGCTTCGTTTCCTGTTACACCTAGAAAACAAGTGCACTCAATAATTTCTTAGTGACCAAAGCAGCATTATTTTTTCACGAAAGCAAGAAGATACCTTTCCCTAACTGCGAGGATCATCAAATCATCAGCCACTATGATCTTTGAGGATTCTGTGTTGGTTTGCCATTCACCTCAAGAGATAAGAAAACTGGAGGAGCAAGCAAGCACAACGAGAAAGGCAGCCCGCATTATGCCGTGCCCTTATTATTCTCTATGGACATATCTAGTACTGGGTGCTAATGCCATCCAACTCACTAACCTCTTGTTTTCTTTTAATGGTGTCCATGTTTTTTCCGTTGGCCACCTTTTTCTAGGAGCCTCATCTATATGCCTCAACATAGAGAAAAGATTAAGAACCAATCTATTGTTCAACTAAGCCACAATGTTCTGAAGCTGCGTACTCGGAGTCGTATTCCATTGACTGTTGCTAGGCACAATTCTCAAGTCTAGATTTGCCAATCAACTTTTGACTCCTATCTTGCTCAGCTCAAAAGAAAATTGAATCCACAACATTCCTCAGTTCAAATCTTCACCAGGGTATCTAATCAAACAATACAAAGCTTCTCAGAAACTTATCAAAGCAGAACATATATTTAAAATAAAAGTTTTCAGGGTCAATTGCAGACTTGCAGTATAGATAAATATATTCAATTAAATCCTCGTATCAAACTATCAGAGAGCTATGTAAGGTAAAATTTAACTGGTAGTGTGGTACTAACAAATACTTACTGTTACATTATGAGAGACGATGTATTTTCATACAATGGTGTTTTAGACTTCAAGAGAATCTTTAACTCTACTGGAGGGTTTCAAAATGCTGAAACACTACAGCTTAGATGATATGCTATTTATTTCTCAGGTGGTGATTTATGATGCTCAGCAGTTTTTTTCCTTCTTACAGAACTTTGCAGGTTATATATCATTAGGAAGGTACATCACCAGCCTAAGGAATAAATAGTTTACCGTCCAAGCAACAGCAATACAATTGTTTTGTAAGCTCAGCTTAACACTAAAAGAATGGATGAGTGCGTAAGTGTAACATGATGTCTCCATGCAATAGTAAAAACAGCGATAGGAGCTACACTAGTCAATGTAAAAGTGTAAACTCCCATTGATTTTGAGTCACAATCTTGTGGTTCTGATGAACTACTCAAGAGGTCAGAAAAGGACCTGTGGCTATCATTCTGATGGTGACTCGAGATTGCAGCAATGATTATCAATCATAAGAAATGAAGGTGCCAATCTTGCCCTGCCCCTGTCATGGGCTAGGGTTTTGGGCCAGGCCCAGCCTGTGAACAGTACCACCAGGGACTCTAGTAGAATTAGGGTAGGTTTGGGGTTAAGAGTCTAATTATAGTTAGAGTCGATTTGTCCTAGAAATAAGGAGACCCATATCCTATATAAAGAGTCCATAGTTTGTAATTAGGAAGGAAAGAAGAAAATAATTAGATTAGATTATGTCGGGTTGGAGCCCTACCTTACCAGCACGGAGGTTATCACGCCGACGAGGCTAGAGGCCAATTTGGCCACGTGTTCTAGAAACTATCGCGCACGTGACAACTTGGTTGCTGCACGTGACAGCCCCAGTCAACAAAATTAATTTAGTTTTTTAGACCATAGATGGATGGTACCGTGGACGTGCAAAAAGACATCCTGGAGAAAGCATAGACCATAATACAAATTTACTTATAATAAATTTGTAGTGTTTAGGTGGTGAAGAAACTCACAACACATTATCTTGGATAACTCATGTGAAACCATAACATAATTAAGTGTTAATTGAATGTTCATGGTGCAAGCAATTGAAGTTTGCTTAGTTAATTTAACTCTGATCAATGTAATTGGCTACATCCAAATCAGTTCCCTGCATCAGTAGTTCACATTGAGGAAAAAAAGAGTAACTCAAGTACCTAGATTGGCTTGCAGTAGCCTTGAAAAGGTTCCAGTGGTTAGGCAGAAGATTAAATTCTGCACACCCAACTTGATTTACTTGGTCTGCACTAAATAGTAAAATACGAAGTCCATACTTCATCAGCAGGTGCAATAATTGCACTGTTATATAAGAGAAAAATGCTATATATCATTCACTTCACATGGTAAAGCACTATAATAAAGTACACAATGCTACTCCAATAGTACATTGTTATGTGTTGTAATAGAGGTTATTACTCTATTAGTGAAAATAGAAAAAAATGTTAAATTATACTATAACAGCACTTCAATAAGATTAATGCTGCTGTAAGTTTAGCTGGCTTGAAAACACCACGACGTTACAAGAAAGTACAGAGTAGTATCCAAGCAGCTGAACAAACTGCTAATTTATCAACTACCATAATTCCATTTACCAAAACTCCAAAAGAGTACTGAGCGAGACTCCATCCAACTATTCTGCATCCATCTAGCAAAGCCGCGTGAGTGAAGCACCCTCCACTTTGTAGTTAAGGCGAAGCTCCATTGGTTACGTGAGGATCCCGTTCTATTGAGCCTTCCCACTTATCCTCAAAACAACTCAGTCAGATTAGGACCTCAAGCTATCACCTCGACGTTTTGAGCTAACCTATGAGGCGGCGTTTTTTCAGCTACGTCTGCTTACGCTCCAGTTGTCGGGGGGTTAGCTGACTTGCTGCTTTCTTTCTCTCCTTACCGCTCACGCTAGCCTATGTGTGGCTTGCCGAGCCAATGGAAAACCTAGCCACTCAAATAGAGATGAAACTCAAGTTTAGGTTTCAACTCTAGCCTACTCTAACTTGCATGGAATTAAAAGGCTTTGAAGAAGAAGGTATCAGAAGCTCTTTAGAGAGCCAGCAAACTATATTTCCATGGTTTCTTGCTGTATGGCAAAGTTGCTTGTTGAGCGAATTTAGTTAGCATAACATATTTAGTTTCATGGACACAAAGCACTCTGGCTCAGAAAGTAAAAAAAATCATATCTTCCTCCAGGTCTGATAAAAGAATCCCACATCCTCTGGACCTGCAATCAAAGGTGGAATATAGACATGATGACTGAGTGAATGTAGTGAGCAACTGAACAAAAATGGAACCATTGACAA
>KE372948.1:24885-38230 GCA_000418225.1 Zizania latifolia | reverse complement strand
CGGTGGAGCGGATGGAGCAGGAGCTACGCCGCCTTGCCGTCGACGTCGCGGACTGCAAGGTCTCCTTCGACGAGTTCCCCTACTACCTCAGGTGATTAAACTTTCTCTCTTCCATTTTTGATCTGTTGACACGTTAAGATAAGTTGTTTTTTCCTTCGTGGAGCTCTGCAACTGTGGCGTCACATTGTATCATCAGATTTTTGGATGGCTAGCTTCTTCCTTTCTGATGTGCAAGCAGCAGATTTGCGGATGAACGGGATATTTTTGCATATTAAGAAAAAATGGATTGAAAGGTTTCTACGATCTCTCGGCCCAGAGATCACAAAATGAACGCGGTCACTGAAGACAGTGACACCGTTCTATTTCTACAAAATAGCTTGTTCTAAATTTAGTGCAGGGAATGAAAAGGGACAAATCTGCTTTCTGAAATGCTCATCAGTAGTGTAGAAGGATGGCGTCCATCAAAGGTGGTGGTGGTAGGATTGCTTAAAAAAATAAAATAGGGGGGTGACAGAAAACAGAACACGATACAAAATCAGAGATGAGTAGTCAAACTTCTGGTTTGATCACTTTCAAGATCAAAACTAGATAGTGTTTGCTGGGTTCCACATTGATGAACACCCAGCAGGAAGATGAAGATACCAGATGAATGATAGATTTCACGTTCTGTTTCTTTGGGAGGCTGTGTACATTTTTCCTTTTTACCTCATCTCCTCATCCTCTTCTGTATTTATTCCTCCCAATGATGATTTGCAGCGAGCAAACACGTCTTGTGCTTACGAGTGCTGCGTATGTTCACTTGAAGCAAGCAGATATATCAAGATACACTAGGAATCTTGCACCAGCTAGCCGAGCGATTCTTTTGTCAGGCCCTGCAGGTAAATCACGTTTCCTCATACAAGCTAAGGATTTACTGATTCACTCTTCTGCTCCTCTAGACTAAGACTAAAATCCTATTTTGCAGAGCTCTACCAGCAAATGCTCGCGAAGGCGCTTGCTCACTATTTTGAAGCAAAACTTATCTTGCTAGATCCTGCAGATTTTCTCATAAAGGTGAGTTTGGCTGGCAGCCTGGCACAGATTTCCTTTCATGTTCATATAGCAAGTATGTTGTAATGCCGTTTTTTCTTCCCTACAGATCCGCAACAAATATGGCGCTGGTAGTAGCACAGACACAGTAAGAACTCAACACACTTGTAATTCTACTTCTCATCTTGACGAGCTATAATTGGTCATGCCTTGTTTTGCGTATTCTCGACGTGGTGGTCCAATTTTTTTAGCTCTTTTTTATACATCACTGCAAAGTTTTTTTCTACTGTCCACATATTGGCAAGTTTTAACTAATTGTTAACTGATGAGCATTTTCTTCTTATCAGTCTTTCAAAAGATCCATCTCTGAGACAACCCTTGAAAGGGTGTCTGGATTACTTGGATCTCTTTCAATTCTGCCACAAAAGGAGAAACCCAAAGGTGACATTGAGCGTCTACTTAGTAAACAGTGTTCAACCATTCCTTATTCTGCAGTAGGGCACAAGGGTTGTCTGCTTCTCTAGTAGTCTGCTTCAGTTCTTGGTGCTCACTGATTAGCAGCTGATGTGAACTTCCGAGTTTTGTTTATATTCATACAAATTGGATGGAACATGTATTTTCATATGAACATTACACTGGTTTCGCACACTACAAAGCTGAGATCTTGATTACACCCATGCTGGCATGCTGCTATTATTCTCAGTTATCTGAAGAAAAGAGTGCATGCCTTTTTTCATCTATCTGATGTCATTTCTATGGAGGAATGGCAGAAGTACACAGGTTATAGAAAACTACAATTCCTGATGAACTGAGAGAATTAATTAGTTCTGTGAAGTACACTTACTGCCAACAAAGCTAGTAACTACTATGCTTGACTTCACATAATTTAACCTCAATGTGGTCTAAAATTCTAAATGCTGTGAAGGAATATATTATTGTTTGCTTCTAAGATGATTGCATTCACTCGCATGTACAGAATGTAGAACATAACTGAATTACGATTGTTCTACCTAAAAAATTGTGCAGCTGTATATTTGTTATCTTACCTTGGTTTTTATCACAGGAACTATTCGTAGACAAAGCAGCATGACGGACATGAAATTAAGGTATGAGAAAATTAAGCATTTGCAAACCTGTTACAGGCACAGAAAATCATCGGCTGCTGTTGATGGCCTTGCTTTATGCAATTTCCAGGAGCTCCGAAAGTATGAGCAACTTACCGAAGCTTAAAAGGAATGCCTCTACTTCATCTGATATGAGTAGCCTGGCATCACAAGGCCCTCCAAACAATCCAGGTCATAGCATGTCCTTCTGAAAATTTTAAAAAAATTGATATCCATGAGGAAAATCTTAGTTTTTGTGTTTAGCACATATTAAGTGACTGAAACGTCCTAATATCGTTACAGTTAAATTGAACCTCTTTGATACAATTTTAAACATCACTAAACTTTAGCTGCTGGTTTTTATCTTTTTAGTCTGCCTACTTTCTTAGCATTTCAAATGTAAATCCTGCATTAATTCCTGATTTGCAAGACAGTGAAAAACATATAAACAGTATTGTCCTCACCCTGGAAGTAAGAGAGTAATCAACAATCATTATTTTTTTATTCTTTTTGTTGATGGACTTCATTTTATAATTAGCATAAACTTTTCAATTCTGTAAACCTGGAATAAATCGAACATGTATATGCTTGCATATCATGTTCTTTCCTGCAGGTAATTCTATGTGCGCATGCAATTGAAATTGAACAAACGATAATTTGTAAACTGATTATGATATAGCTGAGATTGAACAGAAAAGAAAATTGTAAACTCTCATAATACATGAAAATTTTGTCTTGTGGCTTCTGCTACTGCATATGGCCTTCATAAATTTATTGCTGCACTCTTGCTCTGTACCATGCACCTTTTTTCATTTCACATGTCATATTTGATAAACACTGCAGCTTCTCTGAGACGTGCTAGCAGCTGGAACTTTGATGAGAAGATATTGATGCAAGCGTTATACAAGGTTCTGCTTTCAGTATCTAAGAAGAACCCAGTTGTCCTCTACGTAAGAGATGTTGAGAAGTTTCTTCACAAGTCTCCAAAAATGTATGTCATGTTTGAAAAACTACTGAATAAGCTTGAAGGTCCAGTGCTAGTCCTTGGCTCAAGAATTGTGGAAATGGACTCTGATGAAGAGTTGGATGAAAGACTAACAGCTTTATTTCCATATAACATTGAAATCAAGCCACCAGAAAACGAGAACCACCTTGTGAGCTGGAACTCCCAATTAGAAGAAGATATGAGGATGATTCAGTTTCAGGATAACCGGAACCATATTACAGAAGTCCTTTCAGAAAATGATATTGAGTGTGATGATTTAGGCTCAATATGCCTATCTGATACAATGGTCCTAGGTAGGTACATTGAGGAGATTGTGGTATCTGTGGTTTCTTATCATCTGATGAATAACAAAGATCCAGAGTACCGAAATGGAAAATTAATTCTATCTGCAAAGAGGTAGTTAGCATGTATTTTGTCTGTTGGTTTCTTCATCTCTTCTTCGCTTTATGACTCTGTCATGGCACAGCTTGTCCCATGCATTGGAAATTTTTCAAGAGAACAAGATGTGTGGTAAGGACAGAATGAAATTGGAAGCAAAATGTGATCCTTCAAAGGTTTTTTTTCTTTCTATTGTTTTTGCATTAAGTTTGTAGTTCTCTGACAAAGGATTTCTCTTAATGCTACAATACAAATTCTTAGATTTTGTTCTCTGTTTTCTCCATTAATTATTAGTCCAACATGGTAGCCATCTGATGCTATTGCAAAGCTTGCCAAATGACATCTTGTTACATGGATACGTTTCAAGCAATTCAGGATATTCTATCGATTAAAAGTTGTAGTTATTCATGTTATGCCTCACATATACAGGTGGCTGAAAAGGGAATTGCTTCAGTTGCTGCAAAATCAGAAACAAAACCTGCAACTTTGCTGCCACCCGTAGCACCTCGTGCTGCTGCTGCTGCTACCGCTGCCACTCCCCCAGTTGAGAACAAAACAAAACCAGAGAAATTGGAGAAGGATAATCCACCTCCGGCTGCAAAAACACCCGTAAGAGCATTACCTAAAAGTCTAAAATCACACATGCACTGGCAAAACTATTGCAGAACCATTGGTTATTATGGAAGTGTGGTTCTCTGAAATGCTGCACAGAAGAAAGTGTAGTTCCTTGAGATCAATTCTTGAAATTTGAAAGTGTGTTTTTTATGGTTTTGATAGATCATGTGTAGTTTTAAAAATATTACTCTTGTGCCATTTTATGTTTCTATATGCAATTCTCAATAAACTAATTTTGATAATGTGCACTTGCACTTCTTTTGTGTATTCAGGAAGTGCCACCAGACAATGAGTTCGAAAAGCGCATCCGACCTGAAGTGATACCTGCTAATGAAATTGGTGTTACATTTGATGATATCGGTGCATTGAATGATATCAAAGAATCCCTTCAAGAACTTGTCATGCTCCCTCTCAAACGACCTGATCTCTTCAAAGGGGGTCTTCTTAAGCCTTGCAGAGGTATATTGCTTTTTGGTCCTCCTGGAACTGGCAAGACGATGCTAGCCAAGGCTATTGCAAATGAAGCTCAAGCAAGTTTCATAAATGTCTCAATGTCAACTATCACATCGAAATGGTTTGGTGAAGATGAAAAGAATGTTAGGGCACTGTTCACATTAGCTGCTAAAGTATCACCCACCATCATTTTTGTCGATGAGGTTGACAGTATGCTTGGACAGCGGAACAGAGCTGGAGAGCATGAGGCAATGAGGAAGATAAAAAATGAGTTCATGACACACTGGGATGGCCTCCTGTCAAGACCAGATCAAAAAATTCTTGTCCTTGCTGCAACCAACCGACCTTTTGATCTTGATGAGGCTATCATTCGAAGGTTTGAGCGCAGGTTTGCATCTCTTCCTTACTAGATGCCAGTTCTCTTCATCAGTCTGTAAACTTGTTTCTACTTTCTACCACCATTCCATTGTTCCATGCCAGAGTGTGTTGCCATGCTTCTGTAGGATCATGGTCGGCCTGCCATCCCTGGAAAGTCGGGAAATGATTTTGAGGGGGCTACTGTCAAAGGAGAAAGTTGGTGAAGGACTAGACTACAAGGAACTAGCTACCATGACTGAAGGATATAGTGGCAGTGATCTCAAGGTTAGTGTCATACTATCATGAGATATTAATCTGTCACCTCAAAGAAGTACTCTTTGGTTGACTCGGTCTGCTGTGTGACAGAACCTGTGCACAACGGCAGCATATCGCCCAGTGAGAGAACTGATCCAAAAGGAACGAAAGAAGGAACTGGTAATCTAGTCACCTCCGTACTCTAGCATTCAATTGAAGGTAATTCTGTGAATTTTCAATCAAAAGTAAAAAATATTTATGCCCAGTATCTTCAGGAAAAGAAGAAGCGAGAACAAGAAGGCAATCCGTCAGATGCCCCTAAGATGAGAGAGAAGGACGAGGCAATCATCCTAAGGCCACTAAACATGACAGATTTGAAAGAAGCAAAGAACCAGGTGAATCCTCTTTTTACAGTTCGGTCAGAATTTCAAGGCATACACGTGAACGTAAATCTTGCTAATACGAAACTGGAGTACTATAACTGCATCTTGTCGTTGTACTGACTCGTGGCGTTAAACTTATTGATGTATTGGGAAACTCTGAAATGCAGGTGGCGGCAAGCTTTGCTGCGGAAGGTGCAATAATGGCTGAACTGAAGCAATGGAATGAATTGTATGGAGAAGGAGGCTCCAGAAAGAAACAGCAGTTGACATACTTCCTCTGAAGTCTGAACTATCTGAATGTCAGGTGACTCCGCAGTCCATGAACACAATTCGAAAACTAGCATAGACGAAAAACAACTATGTGAAAACAGGTCCAAGCCTGAATGTTTTAAGTCCATGAGTTGAAACGGATAATGTTAGGACGAAAGAATGAAAACCGTGTAATAATACATGATAGAACATTTCAATCTCCAGACTGTAGATTGCCTGTGTTTGGCTGTTGTACTTGAGAATGGTGAACCTGCGGTGCAGATTTGTTTTTGTTTTCTTTTCTCCCTTTTCTCTGAACAACAATACCGAGTACTACTAATCTGCCGCGAGTGGGAAGTGCGCCTTGGTGGCAGAGGTGCTGTGACTTGTGCGTTAGCCAGGCGCTATGTGAGGAAACAACGAAGCAAAGTCTAAACATTGGCATGCTAGGAGGCTGTTTCCGGAGTAGGTGATTGAAACAGCAGATGAATTTGGAAGGTCACAAGGCTGCCTCCGAATGCTTAGAAATTTGTGGAGCATCACCCGAACACATCGCCGGCCGATCCTTAATTGCAAAACCGAAACAAGATCTTTCACCAATGTCAACAATATAAATGATGGGTCTCAACATTGGTTCATAAATATCACCAAACAGCAAAATGCAGCAATCTGAGTAGCAAAACAATATCGCATAAACAATAGGCATGCGACATCTTACGGATGAAAAACCAAACGACGATGGAGCAGAACATGGGCTGCAGCTGCGTACTGTTGTATGGCAAGCTACTCGGCCACTCATCAAGATCAGACAACAAAAGGGCCATCATACACAACACAAGGCAACAGGTGACATAGTGGTGCTCATACCACGACAACGGCCGCGATGCCGCGTCGAGAACCACAACCCAACCACTATCACTGCCTACTGAGAGGCGCTGTGTCACCTGTTTCTAGTGCTTCTTGTCTTTCAAGGGGCCCCTTGGTACTTTACTCAGAACCTTCGCATCAAACACGGCATACTGCTTCTTAATCTCAACCCAGCCCTTCTCGCCATAGGAGTCGATCTGCTCTTCATACTTCTCATACAGAATCGGGACCGTGTGCAGCACCACAAACACTGTTTGGCACAGAAACAAACATCCACCATTAGCCAAGTCTAGTCAGAAGAGGTGCTAAAGAATAATACTCTTCAAAGTAGCCAAAATCACTTACCAATATAAAGCAAGGTCAAGAAGTTGCAGCAGCTCCCAAGAACAGAAAGCAACCAAAGGCCAGCAATCGCCTAAAAGCGTGGGATAAATAATGAGAATTCAGTTTGCAGTGGGAACAATTATCAAATGTAGGCAACAGCATCACAGACATACAATAAGGAACTTCTTGATGTCCCGGCCAAGAGCAATCTGACGAAGATTTGCAAAGGCTCTGTTGATCTCATAACGAGTAGATAGTGCAATTTTCACAACCAAATCTTCAGGAATAATCACCTCTGGGATCCGCGGGGGAGACCTGAAAGAAAGGGTGCAGTTTAGAGGCCTTCTTTATTTGATTATCTAATCATGTAACATGATTGCAACTTTGCAAAAGGGAAACAAGTTGTGGCATTCAATGAAAATAATCTTACTTGTTGATAAATGACGATGCATTAGACCAGAGAAAGAGAAGACCCAGAGAAAATATGAGCCCATGGCAAACAAAAGTCAAGAGATGGTAGCCAAGCAATTCAAAAAGGACCCAAATTGCAGTGAAACCACCTAGCACTCCAGCAGAGATGTTTCTATTCCTCCATAGGAACACATCAGCAGCTGCAAATAGAAAACCGAAATTAATATGGCAGAATGAATAGTAGATAATCAAGCTATGTAACATGAACTCACGATGCAAATTGCACCTCAACCACAAAATATGGCATCCTAATGGAGAGAGCAAAGGTGATTGTTTTGAAGGCAAGAGAACAGAAGAATTAATAAACCTAGACAAACATTTCAGTCATCAACAGCTTATGAAACATACAAGAATCCTTTGTAGTTATTGATAAGGATTCACCAAAGTGAGGTGATCGACATGCTTTTCAGGTCTGATTAGACCAGAGTTTTGTTTGATTAACATGACAGTGTTAGCTACATTTAATTATGTAATGAAGACCAAAAGTGCACACTAAAAACATAGATTTCAACGCTTCCAACCACATACTATTTAGAAAAAGCTGGGTTCAGATTCATCATCATTCTAACGAGGTCAGCACAAGCACACCAGCAAACAAAAATGTGATAAACCAACTTACGAAAATCATTAAGTGAATATTCAATCATTCCATTACTTTTGTATCAGTCAAAACTATGCTTCATACTGATCAGGACACAGTCACAATCGCTTATGATTTATCGAAACTAAACGTGTCCGTTTATTGATAGCAGATACGATGCCTCAAATCACACGGATCAGATTATAGACAAATATGTAATACTAATAGAACCTGCATTGGCAAAATTTGAAGCAACCAGCAGGGTGAGGATCACATCAATCGTTTTAATTAGTCAAATACCCACAGATCTAAACAAAGAAAAGAAGACTAAAACCCTACTACCATTACCAAAGGTAGCCTACCAGATCTAGCCCGAAACGCAACACTCCAAACCCATCCAGATCCAGCACATCCCGACCCGCCGTGATCATTTCAAAGCAAATCGACATTAAAAAAGAGCATCTATTAGAGATCATCGGGAGAGCCATACGTTTGCCTCCGCCGAGGACGTTGTGGATCGGCTTCTCGCGGCCGAAGAGGCGGAACACCTTGGCCTTGGCCTCGGCGGCCGCGGAGGCGGCGGAGTCGGCGAAGGACTCGGTGACCTCGGCGTGGGCCGGCGGCGCCGAGGGGCGCGGGCGCTCGTCATTGTCGGAGTCGGACGAGCCGTCGCCGTCGCCGCCGCCGCCGATGTGGAGCTTGTCGGCGATCTTCTCCATGAGGGTCTCCGACTTGGGGCTCACGCCGCCCTCCGCGTGCGCCTGCTCCGCCATTGCCCCCGAAACCCTCACGCAGCTGCTCCGCGGGACACGGGGGAGAGCGTGCGTGGGCGCGTGCGGTGCGTGCGGAGAAATGGAGTGAGATCTGAGCAGGCGTGGGAGGGTTTTATAGGCGCGAGGTGGGTTTAGGGCTGGTTGGGAAATGACAGTCGTTGGATTTGGATTGGACGGTCGAAAGCGACGGGGTGAGGTCGACTCGGGGTGGACGGCAAAATGACCGATAAGCATATCTAGCGCTCTCTACCTGGTTTATTAGCTGGCTTAAAAAACCATAAAACCTATCTTAGAAAACAGACGAGAGATATTTTATAGTCAATGATATAAAAATAAGATATAAAAAATAGGATATTATGAATCTATTGTAAAATAAACAGATTTAACGACTCGATATCATTATAAAGACTCCATATATCATAATACTAGAGGTATATTTTTTATTTCTCTACGAGATACTCTTGCAATCATGATGTTGAGAGTATATAAACCAAACCGACCATGGTATCTTTTGTGTACACAAGTGTAGTGCGTCCCGCGAGAAAGGGACGGAGGGGAGAGGCCGAGAGGGGAGCAGCGGGCGTGGAAAAAAGGGCCCCGAAATCAACGTGGCCACCCTGCGCTGGACAGCTTTTCTGCTGGACCGGGCCCCACGGCTCGCTTGCGCTCCGAATCTCTGCGCCTTTTGATTTGTGCTCAATTCCGCGCATGAGCAGGACTGACATGTGGGTCCAGATGTTGGGTCTGTTTTTAGCCATGGCTCCCCCGTCATGTATGTATACAGTATCAAAATGTCTCTGCGTCTGCGTGGAGAATCTAGACATTTGGTGCTCGGAGGTTCGATTTTTGTTCATCTCAATCCGTGCGCTGCATAATCCGAGTCCGGCCAGAATCGAGACATAACACATGTATAATTGATTAGGTTTGTTGATTGAACTGTGTATTTAAAAAAATATTTAATATGTAAGCTTTAGCTGAGAAAAATGAAAATCAAATATCACTTATGTATGTATCATGGTGTATAAAAAAGGTGCGGATTGTGTGAAAACTGCTATAAAATGAGAAAAACAGATAAATTTGAGATGCTCACACATTTTGCTTGGCGTGCAGCCCTCTGTTCGAGGAAAGAGAAAAGAAGAAAGAAAGCGGAAACAGTTGGGCTCGGAACTCGCAGCCAGGCGGCCCATTCGGCCCACAAGACGCAACGTTGGGCTGCTTCTCGCCCAACGGAGCAACCGGCGCCAACCTTTGCAGAATTCCAGCCCATGTTGGCGGCCCATCCAGAAGGCCTGGACCCTGAGGGTTTTGCACATCCCATCGATCTCGACGATTTCATTTCACGTACTACCATTACAAATGCAAATGAGAGAGTTTTTTCATTTTCTTTTCTTTTCTTTGCGTAGTTTTCTATTGATGAGACATACCGGATTAGACGCCAGCAGCTAAACCAGTTTCGTTTCCAAGCCGAAACGACGAAAACAACCAGATCTTCTCGAGAGTTACGGATGCTGGTAATCTGTACTCTGTAGTGATGTAGTCTTCATAGACAGCTCGAAGCTGCAGGTTGCAAAGCCACCGGTACTCATGTTTGGTTGCCAGTCTTGTGTAAGCTGTCGTTAAGGTTTTTAAATTCTTTATCCCACCTTATATTTTTCTAAGTTATTAGCGTGTGAGATCTAATTTGTTGGAAAGAAATGTTATCACAATTGTCGCTGCAATCAAACACTCGTCAAATTAATTAAATTTGCTTAACCTCAGACATGATAAACCATAATAACTGTAGCTGACAATCAAATAACAACCAAGACTAATAATAGACTAAGTCATCCACACTTACTTCAACTACCGGGTCACCGATCAAAACTGCAATATTCATTCATTCTCCGCCAAATGAATTGACCGATTTTAAGTCCCAAGTCTCTGAGCTAAGTGGTACGATAATTTCTCTGTTCCACAAAAAATATTTTTAAATTTTGATAAATTTGTGATAAGTGTAAAACTAAAGTGTCTTACGTTAATAAGAAATTAATATTCCGAAGAACTAACTAATAAAATCTCTTGATTTTCAAACTAAAGTTAGATAAAAAAAGTAAAAATAAAATCTTCTTTTGATGGAACTGAATAGATAGGTGTAGTTTTTTTAGAACGAAGTATCTCAAGAGTTCATCATCGTATTCCTGTCAGGCTTCCATCATGGCCTTCCACCTCCAATCCAAAGAGGTAAATAGGAGTACCGTTGTGATTTTCGAACGCGCACGTGGCGCTGCAGCTCTCTCTTTTGTGCCGCTGTCATCGTTTGCCAATGACTGCGATCCTTGATTGAGGCCATCATCTCGGGTGGACGCTCCAGGGCTCACGGCCATGCACGTTCGATTTTTTTAATAAATAATATTCTTTGTAAAATTGTATTTTTGATAGCTGTATTAAAAATTTGTAAAACCATGCTCCCGTCGATTATTGAAGTGTCAACGGGAAACGTCTTTTTAGCCCTTTCGATAATTCAACAATTGGCAGGCTCCTATCAAGTATTAAAGTGTGAACAGGTTCCTATCGAGTATTGAAGTGTGGACAGGAGCCCTGTCGACGCTTTAACTATCAATAAAGGTATAGTTTTGTAATTTTTTTACTAACTAGAAATATAATTTTACAGTAAAATTATTGTTTATAAACTCAGAAATTGTATTCAAATTTATACTACTACATCTCTCACGAGCGTCTGCAATATCCCGTTTCGAACTGGTACTTAGGGGACGTTTGACAAGAGTATTGTGAATTTTGATTGCTGCCCAACTGTTCTCTCCGAGGATGTCTTCAGGATTTTGGTGAGAGTGTGTACAGTGTACACACGAATTAGGAACGAACACCCGAAGTGGTCCACAGGCAGGCTCCAATTTCAAGACATGGTGTTTGCATTATAAAATAAAACCATGCAAACTTTTAGCTTAAAATAAAAACATATTGCTATATTAAATATGCTCAATCTATCCATGTCGCTAGATTTAGAATTTCTTATATATATGTTTGACTAAAAAAATTCCAGATCTAAAACTGTACTAAATAGGGTTAAAGTATATGTGTCACCGTATATTTGTATTTGTTGATCAGGCCAAAAGCTTTAATTCAAACAAAATCCTCCATTTGTATTTGTTGATCAGGCCAAAAGCTTTAATTCAAACAAAATCCTCCATTTGTATTTGTTGATCAGGCCAAAAGCTTTAATTCAAACAAAATCCTCCATTTGTATTTGTTGATCAGGCCAAAAGCTTTAATTCAAACAAAATCCTCCAGATACAGAATATTACGATGCAATTTAGGGGTAGCTTCAGAAAAAATCCCAAATTTCATCAAAACGAAACCGAACCAGCTCGCTAGATTGGACAGTAGGCAGTACTCAACCGTATAACCAGTCTTTCATCAGGGCATGTACAAAGGTATCTTTCTACCGTGGCGCCACTGTACAAGGCCTCGTGCCCTCGTGCGTAGTGTGTGCCAAATCCTACACATGCCATCCACGTCGCACCAAAAATGCTCGGCTGCTCACGGCGAAATGGCGAATGAACGGACACCGTTGAACCCGCGATGAACGGACAGGATGGCGAGAGCACCACCCCACGGTGGCACCGGACGCACGGTCGCCGTGCCGCTCGCCCGGCGGCTCATCTATTAGTCGTCGTCTCATCGATGCAACACCACCATCACCTCCTCCTCCTCCTCTAGCCTCTCTCCTCCTCAAAAGGCTCCCCAAAAGAGTCTTTTTTGAGAGTGTTCAGAACTTGAGATAGGAAGGAGGAAGCTAGAAGCTAGTGAGCAAGAACCGAGTGAGCTCCTGCGTTCTGCCTGCTGCCTCTCTGTGTCGTGTGCCATGGAGGCTTTCACCTTCCTCAAGTTCTTGCGCGGCGGCGCGGCCGTTGGCAGCCAGCGCGGGGCGGTGGCAGCCACGACCATATCTGCGTTGGCGTGTGAGGACGGCGGAGGGGGTGGAGGAAGCAGAGGCGGAGGCGGAGGCGGAGGCGGGGAGGTGGATGACGATGCATCGTTCTTTGACCTGGAGTTTGCGGGGCCAGGCGACGAGAGCGCCGCATCGGACGCGGAGGAGGAGAGGGTCGAGTTCAACTTCTCCGTCACTGGAGATGTCACTTCCGGCGGCGAGGTGGTGGCCGTGGACGAGGCCGTGGCTCCGGGTGGCGAGTCCGGCGACGGGAAGGAAATGGAGCTCGTTTCGGAGGCGGAGGCGGAGGCGCCGCCGGCGTCGTTCCTCCGGCCGGCCACGAAGTTCCGTGTTCTTCTGTTGAAGCTCAGGAAGCCGAAGGTCCCAGTCCCGGCGGAATGTAACGGCGGCAGCGGCCCCCCGGTGCCGAAGACGAACCGTTTCTTGATAAAGTTCCGGGTGGAGGACGCGCCCTTCGTCTCGCTCTTCACGCGCGACAACAGCTCTCGCACTTCTGGTGCCGGCGCCAGCGCATCCAGGCCGGCGGTGCAGGCGGTGCAGCCCCCCGAGGCGG
>KE372948.1:0-24560 GCA_000418225.1 Zizania latifolia | reverse complement strand
CTCGGCAAGAGCCGGTCCGCGTCCTCTGCCGTCGCCGCCGCGCCCTCGCCGCCTCCGGCCCCGCCTTCCACGGCGCCGCAGCCGCAGCGCTGCGACGACTCGCTGCTTCAGCTGCAGGACGGCATCCAGAGCGCCATTGCCCACTGCAAGCGCTCATTCAACGCCTCCCAAGGTAACATCGCCTCACCCCTCCCATGGCCCACATCCCAGCGACACACATCGCAGTAAAATCTCTCACTGTACTTGTCTCCAACTCCAAACCTTAGGGTCGGAATCGCCGCTGCTGCGTTCCATGAGCGATCTGAGAGGCGGCGGCAGGACCGACACCAAGGACGGCGGCGACGGCGACGGCGGCGCGTGACGCAGACAAACGGTGATCGCCGTGCTGAAACCGTAGCTTAGACGCTGGTAGTAGTAGAAGTATTAATTGTTGTTGATATCGAACACATGATGCCGTGATTAAAAAAACGTGCATGTGTGCGCCTCCTTGTCTCAAACGTGGCAAAAGATTGCCTTTATAGCCGCGATGAACTTCTAGCTTGTTCCTACCTGTAATTGCTCGCCGCCGTCTGTCTGACCCTCTGAGTTCAATAATCCAGTGGTGGTACTAGTATTGTGAAGTCGCTTTCTAGTAAATTGCTATCGCACTCTTAATTCGAGCGATTTCAATGAAATATCATCCAATATAATGTGGTTATTAAAATATCCTTTACTGTCTTGTAAATTCTATAGAATACATTTTCGATATTTTCTTTTCTTATTTTTTCTCCTTTGAAGATACATATAAAAGACCTTATTATCGTTTACCTTTCTACTGAGAAGATAACTTATCAATTCATTCCGTATCGAATTGAGTGATACATTATGGATTTTCGCGGCAGGTGATTTTTATATCGTGCGACTTGTGTCTTTGAGCCACGACATTGTGTTGCTGAGAAAAGACGGCTATGTCGGGCGGCAGCTTTACCACGACGCTGGTGGTGCCTGCCGCCTGCGCTGTGTGGAAGTCGGGAAAGAAACCAAGCCGAGAGAAAAAAGAAAAGCCGATTTGCACCGCGCTTTCCCGTCCGATTTGCACGCCCGAATCTGTTTCCATTCGAGAAATGCACCCGCGCCGCGGGTCCGCCGCTTTTTCCCGGGCCAGGGTCGCGCCCGCATCGTCTTTCCGTCAACCTCGTCGCGGCAGCTCGTCTCGTTTCGGCTTCGGGCGTGCCGTGCCGTCGCGTCGCCCTGCCGCGCTCGGGGTCGCATCGGTCGTCGCGAAAGGCGACAGCGCCGAGGCGGGCCACGCGCGCGCGTGGCGCGACCGAGCAAGGTGGCCGGCGTCCGTGCCCTGGCACCTCGTCACGGCGTCGTGCGCGGCGCCTGACGGGTGGCCGTGGCCTGCCTGGCATGGGCAGCTCTCGCCCCCTTCGGTGTACGCGCGCGCGGCGGGGACGGCAGTGCGGCGGGCTTGCGGTTTAGCGCGACGCGTAGCGGCACAAAGCCACAAACACAGTAGTAATTGCCTCCTGTGACTGCACAAAGCCACAAACACAGTAGTGTTAACCCTATCGTAGGCACGTAGCTAGCATACGTCTATATCCCAGAAACGGATCCTCTGCCGTACCCCGGTGGGTCATGGTCGTCAGCCTAATGCTGCCTCTCGTTCATTAAACTCTGTAATATTTGCACGTCCGCATTGACTCTCTCAGATCTACTAGATGTCGAGAGTTAATTACTTACCCCACTAGATAATGTCGGACAACATACTGGCACTTCCTCTGTACCCCGCAAGGAGCGTTCAAATTTATCACAAAAAATTTAATTGTCTGACCATAATTCTATATATACCCTATCACGTTTGGAATCTGCTGGAGATCACATTTCTTTATATATACCTTATCGTACGAAGCGTACTCATATATGCATATATATTCTATATCTAGCATATGAATACGTTTAAAACTAGAGTTAACACAAGTAAATGATCACATAGCCTGTTCGTGGGATGTACTAACTGCCCAGTCCGTTCCATGGGATTGGGGAATCGAATGCGATCAACACGCACGCACTAGAGCCACCTAGTCCGTGTCCACCGATACATGACGGATCGTTACTGCTTGTCCGATCCGAGCCGGAATTAAAGCGGCGACAGCGCCGATCAGCTCGGCATTTACGACCGCGTACGTCCCGCTCGATCGACGTCCGTCGTCGCCATGGATGGGCGTGTGCCTCTCGCTCGCACGCACACTGACCGGACATGAACGATTTTTATTCCATCTCTCCTGCACCAATCAGGGCCTAAACACTGTGAGCACACAGGCGCTCGCATCGCTCGGTCCCAGCCAGCCGACGGAGATTGCTACGTTGTTAGCGCCGATACGGCCAAGCCACGTGCAACTAGCAGCTGGCCGCGCTACAACAGATGAGACGCCGCGGCGGCTGGACCAGATAGCGGCGTGCTGGCTGGTGCCGCGGCCGGAGACACCCCCGCGCAGCTGCAGCCGAATCATTTAGCTTCGGTTGGCGCCATCGCGTGCCCACCCCCCTCCCTCTGGCATGTGATGTGTCCGTGCGCCGCCGCGATCCTCGCCGGTCGAGCTCGTCGTCGGGTGTTTACGGCACGGCGAGACGGCGTGCGGTAGTGATAACACCGAAAAATCAGGTAGGCACGGTGCGCACCGATGGGACGCGATCACAAGAAGGCTATAGCCGAGACGGCAACGCGAGCACGTCGAAGCGTGCGAGGGAATGACGTGAAGGGACGGGTTGATTGGCGTGGCGCTGATTGCAAGGAGGCGACAGGAAAATTGTCATTGCAGCCATACCCCTACTGCTAATGAGATTCCAAGAGAAGCATACTGCAGTCCAGATACTGAATGAGCTTGAATGATCACAAGCTGTTTTCAAAGAATGGAATTTGTCCTGGCTGCTTAATGAGTGCTAACATATGAGGTGGGGCTCTGATTGATGATTTGATGTTGAGTCTGCCGCCTTGCTCCAAAAACGCTAATGCTTTCAGAGGTTACACTCCCAGCCTTTAGTGCATCTTTTAGCAGTAGCTTCTCATCAAGAGTTTGTTCCTTCCTCCTCCTTCACACTTGTTTAATCAGATACAGTAGTATCCCAATCCCAGTACATGGATTTTTTTTCAATAAGGCATCATATCATCCTCCTGTTAGTAATGATGTGATCAGGTGTCAAGAGGTATTGCAATATTACATCACAGTATGCAACAGTAACTATACCATTAACATACTGGGGCCCGGGCTGTGGGGCCCGCACATTCATTCACATTAAGTTCTGATGTGCTATCACCTAAGCTCACTCCCCGCTGACGAGCACTGTGCCTGCGCTGCTGCCCTGCAGGCTGCAGCTTTGTAGCATGCGTGTGCTCTGACGACGACATGTGCAAACTGCAAACTGGCAGGAACCTCTTCTATCGCAAGCAGCCCCGGGGGATTCGGGTTTGCATGTGAATTGCTTATTTGATTCGGAAAGGTCAACACATGAACACAGACATAGAGTGGCACTGAGAAACGTGTTGCATCTTACCAATTACCAATTACCTTGCAATCTGTAATTTTTTACTCTTTAGTCCTTTTAGAAGGCTTATCTTGTAAATATATTATCAGTAACTAGCTCAATCGATCGATTCGGATTCTTATCAGTCATTACCATCAAATCCACTTCCACAATAGCAAGTTCTTAGCTTTGTAAGTTGGTAAGCTCGTACCATGTGCAAGCTCAAGTTGAAGAACAGCAAGTGCTGCGGATGCAGACAAAGCGTAGTACAACTACCATGGCTGAACCAGCCAACTCTACTCCAATCTGAATTTTCTGAACTACTATTCTGATGTAACTAAGCTGTTGGGTGCATGACTCTGATCTGACCAGTTGTTGCCTGCATTCCTTGATGCGTTTTATCACTCACAGCTTCTCCATCGGGTAGCTGGTAAGATCTTTTTTTTTTTCTCGTGTGGATCGAATCCAGTGAAAGCTCAGTGCGCGCTGTGAATGCGCAGCAGAGATTCATCCCGGAGCCATGTGCAAATAAGCATCCTTTTTTCGTGCAGTTGTCGTCGGCCGCTGCCAATCTGCAGAGGCTGTCCGCTCCTGCTGCTCTCGCCTGATCGATCTCTGCAGGAGACATGTTCTGCCCGGTGTCCGGAACGCCATGGGCATGGATCTAGCTCGGACATAGCGCCGTACGTGCGTGGCCGCGTCACGGGCCACGCGTAGCGGCAGACAGCCGGTTGGAAAAGCTCGGAAAGATTATCCATGGCGTTTGCAACGGAGCCGGTTTGGAGAGAGGGGGGAATAAATCACTGTACCTGGACAACAACGAAGCTACCATTCATGCATGCATGAGTGCACGAGCGACGAAACGGCAGAGCACGAGGCAGCCGATCCGATGGCAGTAGCGTTGTATGGATGAATTATATATCCGAGTGTATCTAGCAGAGGAAAGATCCAGTAGATTCTGTCTCTCGATCTCTTGCAATCTACGCTAACGAACGCGTTTACAAATGGAAGTGTTCTCAGTTTCAAATATGACGAGGTGGTGTCTTGTGCTGACATCGGTCGGTGTGTGCACACTGCACAAGAGCAACAGATATGAGAGGGATTTGGTGCCCGTGTCCACGTTTTGTCCTCTCGGCCAACAATACACGCAACTTGTTACTGTAATTGGTAGCAGTATAGAAGTACTCCATCCGAAGCGAATGCGAGCACACGTGACATACAATCACTAGTCCAAGCAGAAGTCGTCGTCTTCGAAGCAAAACTGATAATTGATGACGCGACCACACTCGGCGAGCAGACGAGCCCGGCCGTGTCGACGCGTGTCCACCATGGACGTATCGCCCGCCTGAGCTCCGGCTCCCCTGTATTTTAGCACGACGACCAAAGCTGCAGCCACACACGACGAGGCGTCGAACTAAGCAATCATCAGTAACGTTTAAAAATTTCTTTTAGTTCCAACGTTGAAACGGATATTATTCATGTAAGATTAAATGGGTAATCATCAATAAGTGTATGTTTGTTTCAGTTTTGAATAGCCGGAGATTCTTAACAGCTAGTTAGTCTAAGTATTTGGCTAGTGAGAATCTGGACAAAGTGGTGTTTCTGAGCCTCTAAATTCCAGTTCATTTCTAGATTTTACAGCTACTGATTTTCACAATTTGATTCTAAAATCTAGATCATTTATTTCAGCTTTAGATTTTAGAAATAAATATAGCTAAAGTCATCAACCAATACTGAAGGAGGTCTTTTATAACGATCAGTGACTCTAGCCAGTATAAGGGGTGAGTCCTAGCATGTCTTGTTCCCATGTTTTGGATCGGCGAATCCAACAATCCACGGCATATCAACAGTTCCGTATAAAGAGACATTTCAGTAAAAACATGATTCTTCCAACAAGCTAACGCCACATCTTGACATAACTAGTTCCAAATATAAAGATTTGTCAGTAAGAACTTGCAACATGTCACCCCATATTAGATAACAAATTACTGCAGTTCAAATTATCAGTTGAAGGTCAACTGAATTCCCATGACAGAGGGCAAACAATTGCAAAGATAATATCTGGAGAAGGGTAAGTGCAATGGTCCACAAGAAATGCATCTAGGAGAAAAGAGCACGGTACTCATTACTCATTAGCCATTTCTTCCATGGTTCTATCTTCTCTATCTCTATATGTCCTGATCAAGCTTCTCCTTCAAATTCTCTATTTGACATCAATCTCATAGAAAGCAAACAGGTAAGCATTTTTATGATGAAGTATTGGGTACAAGAAGATTGATGACATGGTAGTATAGTACTCGTCTTAGTAGTATGTATTAAAAAGTGAAATCAAGAAAACATAAACACCAAACTAACTGCAGTAGCATAAATGCATTGACCTTACCTGAATAGCAAATGTGAGGGAAGATGCTTTAAACTATTGTTAGAGCATGCAATGTGTGGCCCAACTTGCGATACTGGACATGACACTCTCTAACCAAGTTAATGGGCCAAGCCTAATTAGAGCCACAACAATCAAAGTCTTATAGACTAAAAATACTAGCCCGTTGGGTAAGAGATATCCACTTATAAGTTGAATGCTCTCACCATCAATTTTGATTTTGGACTAAACCTAACCACTGTGTTAATAATTATGTACATGATCTTCGAGTTTTTTTTTGAAAAGTTGAAAATTTTAGATGGAGGTATTGAAAATAATGAAAAAAAATCAAGCTCATTGAAGAAAGTCAATGTTTAGAAATTCCATTTCTTGGCAGATGGATTCAACTTCTCTATTGTCAAATATAGATCTAACAGGGCACGGATCCTTATCTATAGCAGTTTATACTGTTGATGCTGATGAACACTCTCGTGCAACAGTCCTAAATATCAGCCCCTCATCAGAGTTGGTCATTTCGACCAACTCACCATAAAAAAACATATCAACAATAAAAATGATTTCCCACTCGTTACCAACAGTTAGAGCACGAACAATGAAGTAACATCAGTGTCATATGAGAAAATACCATATAAGATTTTTTATAAATTGGAGGAAGGAGAAAAGAGAGAGAATAATATCGACAGATAGTTTAATATATTACATTATATTGTATATACAGTTGTAGAAGAATATTGACATACCGTCTAGTATATATCATTATGTTGTCTTAAGGAAACTAGTCTATTTTTCCACACAATTTTAAACGGTCTTATATAAAAGTTTATTTGATGTTTGTACAAATAATATAAATATAGATATATTTTGTATAAGGTTGTATAATATGTATTCACCGTAATCTAACGGAGTATATTTTTTATTTTGTTCACAGGTGACTCTTTTTCTATACCAATAATATAATAGACATAATTATAGATATGCAGTTAATTAATTATATTATTTTAACATGTTACATGAGTCGTCACTTACGATAATATCTAAATATAAACTTAAAACACACAGAGATTATCCGGCTGGACCATTCATTGTTTTTACGCCGTTGGATTAAAACCAGATGGCTGGACGATGAACCGTTTCAACTTTCCATCTGGGCGGCTACGCCTTTTTTGTCCCGTCTCCCAAATCCACCCAAAATTTCTCTCAGAATATCCCACTCGTCCCGTCGCGCTCGCTCGTCTCGCACCAAACACCGCACACGCACGCGCCGGCGCGGCGCGGCCTCGCACGATGCGGCATGCGTTCCGGCGGCTGGCGCGGCGGCTTCTGAGCAACGTGCCGGAGTCGACCGTCTACGGCGGTCCGCGGCCGCAGGAGTCTTCGGCGGGGGCGGCGCGGCGCGTGACGGTGACCACGCTCCGCGGGAAGCACCGCCGCGGGGAGCCCATCACCGTCGTCACCGCCTACGACTACCCCTCGGCGGTTCACGTCGACTCGGCGGGGATCGACGTCTGCCTCGTCGGCGACTCCGCCGCCATGGTCGTGCACGGCCACGACACCACGCTCCCCATCTCGCTCGACCTCATGCTCGACCACTGCCGCGCCGTCGCGCGGGGCGCTACCAGGCCGCTCCTCGTCGGGGACCTCCCCTTCGGATGCTACGAGTCCTCCTCCAAGCAGGTAGCACTATCCCCACACGCGCCTCCCTCATTCGCCCCAATCTCGGTTGCGAGCCGCCGCGTTGCCGATTGATTTCGTCCCACCACTCAATGTTGATCTGATAGGAGTATCTTGTCTTCCGCTCCCGCGATTCAACTCTCACTGGTTCTGCCATTCGCTATTGCTGATGGGTGTCGCTACGCATCTTCATGTGGGAGGAACAATGTTTGGATGTGTATTGCAGTATAGGCTTATAGCTCTATCTGTGTGCTACAATGGAGATGTCAAGTTGTCAACAAAGCTGCCACCTTGATTGTAAAAATACAGACATGGCTCTGGTTGACAATTTGCACCTTTTATGTGCTGAGGAGTTCGATTGATCCTGGTTATTCTTATCACAAAGTTCTGCTATCACATAAACTTTTTCTAAAATATTTGTAGTTCTGTTATTTTGTTCTATTTTCCATCAAACATGTGAAGTTGAGAGTTGAACTGTCAGTCTGTGAGTAGAGCTTTATTTGTTAAGCATAGAACACTGCCATGATGAAATTACGACTTGAAACTCTAGAAGTAGCCCGTAAGATCATAATGGTAAATATATCTCAGTATTTTACATGCATGCATATGAGTCATATACTCATATCGAGTTTTCATGGTGTGTGCCTTCCATAATAGGCTGTTGACTCTGCGGTGAGGGTGCTGAAAGAAGGGGGAATGGATGCAATCAAGCTGGAAGGAGGTGCACCCTCAAGGATTAGTGCAGCTAAGGCTATTGTGGAGGCTGGAATTGCTGTCATGGGGCATGTTGGGCTCACACCGCAGGCTATTAGTGTACTTGGTGGATTTCGACCACAGGGGAAGACAGTTGATAGTGCTGTAAAGGTGTGGCGCTCTTGATTGTTGGTAACCAGGCTCTTAGCCTGATTCTTGTTCTGTGTCTTCATGTATAGGTTTACTCCATGTTGTTCCGCTTGTGTGTGTAGGTTGTGGAGACAGCTCTTGCCTTGCAGGAGGCTGGCTGCTTCTCAGTTGTGTTGGAGTGTGTGCCAGCTCCTGTGGCAGCTGCTGCAACATCAGCATTGAAAATTCCAACCATTGGAATTGGTGCTGGACCATTCTGCAGTGGGCAGGTTCGATCATTCATCATGCTCTACAGATATCTGATCATGTTTCTCAATAACGTAGATTAAGCCACTTGTATGTATCTATTATAATTCTTATTTCTGGCTGCATTTTGTCAATGCATATGCAATTGCCCTTTAGCACACTAAGTACAGTTTACTTAATAACTTTTAATAAAATCTGCTAAGAGACCTTGTCGAGTATGCATATTTGACGCTTTGATCAAATGCCACTTGTTTTCTGCAAAACATATTTTATGTTTCTATGCAACACATATCCATGTTCCACCTCTCGAAAAGTAGTATCCTTGTTCCACCATTTGCTTATGAAGCCCTCATGTCAACATGTTTGTAATGCAGGTCTTAGTTTACCATGACCTGTTAGGGATGATGCAACATCCACATCATGCCAAGGTAAATGGCGCCATCCTTTTAATGGTTAGTCAGCAACTTCGCTTTGATGTGAGGATTTTGGGCTCAATGTGAAGTTTCTGCTCTACCTGCAGGTCACACCAAAATTCTGCAAACAATTTGGTAACGTCGGCAGTGTGATCAACAAGGCGCTGTCGGAGTACAAGGAGGAAGTGGAGACCCGGGCTTTTCCAGGTCCGAGTCACACGCCATATAAGATTACTGCCACTGATGTCGATGGCTTTGCGAGTGCGCTACAGAAAATGGGATTGAGTGAGGCTGCAAATGCTGCAGCTGCTGCAGCTGAAAACGCAGGGAAAGATGGGAAACCGCCCGAGAACAATTGATTCATAGTTGCTGAATTCAAGCATCAAACCTGGAGCTACATTAGAAGGAAGCACTATCTATAATCAAGCTTTCCTGGCACAATGGCGACATATCTCAATGACGCAATCCTGCCAAGGCTGCTGGAGTAAACTGACGCTGAAAACGCCTGCTAGTGTTCGTTAGTTCTGGTGATGTCTTTTTAAGACGATGACATGCGTCAGAAAAAAAAGAAGAAAGACAATAGCGTGGATCCTCTGCTTGGGAATAACATCTATATGATTAAACGCTGGATGTTGGGGAGAGACATGCATATGTCAACGTATTCTTGCTCTGAATGACTCAACAATTTCCACCTACCTTTATTCTTCACTCAACAACTACGGATACACATGCTCTTAACAAACTTTATAATGTCTAGTGTTGGGGAAATTGTTATCGGTAGCAAACTTTATAATGTCTAGTGTTGGGGAAATTGTTATCGGTAGCTGACCGACTGACTAGGGAGTATGGGATTAATCGGTTAAACTGACCAAGGAGTAGGGATTAATCGGTTAAACTGACCGAGGAGTAGCAAGGAGTAGGGATTAATAGTAGGGATTAATCGGTTAAAGAGGACTTAACTGAATTATAAAGTACTTACATAAACATCTATAAGATCTTAAGAGGTTTTTTCACTTTGGACTATTCACACTTCCACATTATAGTCTTTAAGAGTGAAGACTTTACAATTTACATTCATCCTCAAATCTAAGTCTAGAGGGGACATGTGGAGAGACAAAGCGAGGAAGGCTCAAAGGGTGCCAGTGGCTACAGTGCTCGAAGGGTACAACAGCTAAGTGCTCGAAGGGGAAACCAGAAAGGTAAATTTGGAGAAAACCCTAGCAATGAGGGTTTTCATATTGGTTGATCACAATTAATCAGTGGTCAACCCGATTAATCATGTTAACCAGCCAATTAATTGCATTGATCAACCGATTTCTTGACTGATTATCCACTAAATTAACTGACGATGTGCCGATCACAAGTTAATTGGCTAATTTTTCTAACACTGATAATGTCAGTGATATTATAAAATCCAATTTGCCAACAAAGCCAGGCAAGCTTAAGCAAACCTAGTCGCACAGATGCAGATGCAAACTTCAAAGTAAAACTAGCCACACATGCTATACCTGCTTATTCATCCTGAAAGGAAGAAAGAATAAGCATTTCTCCGGTCAGGCTAACATAACTACGAATTTGTTGTTTCACCAAAAGCACCATCTAGTTGATAACTATTTCAGAACAGTACATATTTTCTTGCGTTCTTCTCTACGTACATGGAGTCATGGACAACAAATTCTATGCACACAACATCTGAATATAAACCTTATCTGGAAAAACCTAGGAAGGTGGTAATATACATTTACAGAACTATATCGGCCCTTGCAGATTAGCATAGTGACATTAAATCTGCCGGTTTTGTTACTTGTTAGCAATTCAGTATGTGAGACGTGTATAAGCTGCAATTTGGGTCAGGAGCGCTTTACAAGATGCGAAGAACAGTGCTCACGCTGCTGATCTTCATCAGTCTTGTGAAGAGCTAATCTTAGTTATCCTTGAGTAATCACCAACGTTGGCAACAAACAATGGATCTTTCTCTTCGCTAAAGGTAGTTTTCTCGCCTGCTTGTTCTAATTCTTTAGTCAAGTCTTCCATTGTCTTCTTCAAGTTGGCTTTGCTTACTTGTCCACCTTCACCCATGGAGATGCCAACCATGGTGATTTTGGGGAGAAGAGGGTTCACTTGTAAATCATTGTTGATGCTGGCATCACATCTGGTTATCAAACAAAGATAATTTGGAATTTGCACATAAACAATCTTCATAAAGGTAGTGCAAATAAACAAAGCAACTTACTAAATAAATTACGATAAACAAAGTGCAACTGAAGCACGGAATCTAAAATTTAGGATAAGATCATAAAGAAGCCATGGTTCATGCAGTGTATATTTAATGTGCATGGCAACAAGAGAAGGGAAATAAGATGTCATCGAGTGACAAACCTTCTGAATGTGCTGGCACTTCCTTGTGCTTTGAAATTTCTATCATGACCTTGGGCATGATTTGAGTTCTCGTGTACTCCGTGGTTGCTATCATCAATGCTTGGCTCCAAAGTTTTTGATTGTTTATTACTTTTGAGGCAGTCAGCATCCTTCGAAGCAGTATGAGTACTACTGGAGATAGCAGCCTTGTCAATTGCAGCAGCAGTCCTGAATAACAGAACAAGGGGTAGAATGAAGAGATACCGCTAAAATAGCTAAACTAGAGTATGCTACATTGCTACTAGCCCACTATTGAGTGTGGACACAAGAAAATAACAGGTTAAATTACTTGTTCAGTATTTCAGAGGTTTCAATTTATAGCCTACAATAAAGTTTAACCATTATTCCTCGTCATTTTTTGAGGGTCAGGTCTCAAACTGCTTAACAGCCTTCTACAGAAACTACATGACTGCTATTTTGACGTTTTTATCTGTTGCACTAAACAAGGTCACCAAGCTATCAAGTTATGAGAATAAGCTTATTATAATCAGGGCATGCATAATTAAAACTAAAATAAAACAGGTTAAAAAGTCCTAAAAGGTACTATAACCAATCCAAACCTCAGCTTGGCCAGTTATCTCCTCAAGTTAATTACGACTGAATAAGCAATTCTACATTTAAAAATATTAGAGACAATAAATAATTTAAACATGTATTGGATCAGCACCTTTCTTCAAATGAGTCAACAACATAGGGAAACTGTGGTTGTATGCCAGTAGCTTTTCTTAACCACTTATTTCCTAGAAGCATTTTATCAACCACATCAAGAAATTGAATCTCAGCTGCTTTTGTTACAACATTTAATGGTATTCCGACTGGACCAATCTCATTCATCAATTCTTGTACCTACATCAACATTCCTCACAATTCAGGGGGGCAAAAATCTATTAAAAAGATCGAGGACATCTCATGTGTGTTTAATGATCATAGTACCTCTGGGGGCTCAAGCAAGCTATCTGTACTTTCTTCGATCCTTTCTGATGTAAAGCTATCATCAACAATATCTCTCCTACGCCGTGAATGGCGGTTTTGGATCATCGAGTGAAAATGTTGATCCATTGAAGCTTCAAGAATATTGTCTAACAAGTTTTTATCAAAAAAATATGGTGTATACCTGAAATCAAGAGCAGCACACTTCATATTATGCTTTCAAGCAAACAGTGAAGACATCTAAAAAGAATCCATGAATGAAAGATGACATATCAGTTGACCATATGCAAGTAATCTAACCACCTTGACATTTGACAGAAACCAGTATCTCATGTGAAAAGCCAAAAAGGGCATCCAAAAAAACAACAAACAAAACTGAAAAAGTGGATCTCTGTAGAGTAACTTTTAAGAATAGAGAATAAATCAACAGGTGTATCCTGCAGGGTTGACAATGCTGTCTGCTCATAGAAAAATGAATATATGTTTGACTATCTCACAAAGAACATCTATGGATAAATGTAAGAAATCTTAAATCTTCTTCTTAAAGAAACAATAAAAAATCAAGAATTTGATCCATACCATCTAATTCCGTCATTTGTTGCCACTGCAATATTTAAGTTTTGGGCACTAAAGACAGGGACACCATCAAGTTTTTTCCTTCTACTTCTTTGTGGAAGAGATTTTAAGAGCTTATTGGCAGCCTTAACCTGTAAGGGAAAAAAGTTAAGTCTCTAACAGTATGTTTAACTATAGGCAAAACTGAGTAATGTAGTACAAACCTGCTTTTCACTTGGAACAAACTGGAACATTTGAGGCTTTTCCTGCAAAACAACAATTACAGGGAATATGATGGACACATGATGATGAATGTTCGATATACATATATGAATATGATATAGAAAATAAAAAAACAAAAAGTCAACACAATGCCAATCATATAAAAGCAAGTTACTAAGTTAAAGTGTCAAACAATTTTATCTGTAAGCTACCTTCTAGTATTCAATCTCGAAATAACATAAAATTTCAAGCAAAAACTTTCATATTAAGTAAATCACCATACCTACCTTGAAATGCTCGTATGCTACATCAAGGCGACAAGCCCCCACCATACCACTTGGAACATTTAGCCGCTTAACGTAGGATACTGAATATTTAAACAAAGTTAGCTAACATTCTTCCCTGCAGTAACTAAATGTTTGAACAATTAAGTCATGTAAAAGCCAGTAATCAGATTAATCTGCATTACAAATGCAAAGAATTTTTTCTTAGCAGCTTCCATTGATGGACTTGAGGGAGGGACAGAGCTGACAGATGTCTATTATATAAAGAAATAAGGGCCTGAGGAATGGGATTTTTGGGGGGCTAAAATTCAAAGTGAAACCCAAGAATTTTTAAGAAACCCAACATATCCAAATGCCCCTAATATAACTGTACTACAGGTGCCTGGTATACAACCTTTATGTTCTGACAGACATATTAAATTAATCTTAAGTTTATAATGCATCAAGCCAAACAAAAAAATGGAATGTTTCTAAAAAGGAAAAAACCTGCATCATTCAAATCCATGAAGAACCTGAATACTGGACCATTTTCACACTTCTTCAATGGTGATAAGATCCTTTTGAACCACATAGGAGTCCTGCGATGTAATAAATTTGAAAATGGTGATTCAGCAAGAGCAGCCAATATATTAATTCAACTATGATATCAATATCATAATTTGTTACAGTCAACAATTTGGATTTTTGTTATCTGGAAGTAGAAGAGAACAAGGGCATGTTTGGCACAACTCTAGCTCCGAGATTCATGATGGATGTGGAATTTGTATAATAAAATAAAGTGATTTCAACTTTTATTTTTAGTCCACCCACAGCTCCAATTCAAGATTTCTTAGAGCTAGATTTGACCAGCTTCAAGATATCTTGGATCTGGAATTGTACCAAACAAGACCCAAGTCAACCAATGGAAGTAGAAACTTCCAAAAGATAGCATTTCAGTACCCAAAGAAAATATAACATCCACTTTGATTTCTATGGTTACAACTTTAGTGCAGTTGAATTCGGGTTATTGTGTAGGCTTCCATATATGATTCGATCTCATGGTCTGACAGAGAGCCAGTATTTCGTGACAAATAATCAATAGCGTTCCCAAACGTGTGGTAGAGTTGCAATATTCCCAATGGGCTCAATGGGCTCATAGCAATATAGCATATCATAAGTCATAACACCAAACTTGTAAGGACATACGTACGAAATTTAACCTCAATTATCCAATAAAAACACTTGCATAGTTCTATGAAGTGCAGAGTCTAACGCATTTCCTTAATTCGCACGCAGGCAAAAAGGTGTTGTTTCGTATTAGTAATGGAGGTCCCAATCTTACATAGCAAGCAACGCCATGAACGACACACTGCTGCGACAACAACAGAGCTCGAGCTACGCAGGATGCAATTAATGCTCCAAGGAAAGGGTACCTGCTGGCGAGGAATTGGGGGAGCTCGAAGCGGGTGGTGACGGCCATGAGGCCGTTCCCGGAGGGGTCGAGCATGGTGAACACCTGCCCCACGAAGGCGGGGCCCCCGCCCTTACCCACACCTCCCCCCGCCTTGCCCCCCGCTATCCGCGCGCCCGGCAGCGGCTGCGCCCCACGGAGCGACTCGGGGGCGGGGGCGGCGGAGGAAGAAGAGGAGACGGGGAGGAGGAGCGGGACGGTGAGGTGCGGAGCCGGGCACGAGGCGGAGGCGGAGGCGGAGGTGGGGGGCGGGGTGGGGATGAACGGCAGGGCGGAGGCGAGGGCGTGGAAGGGGTTGGACGCCGACGAGGGGGAAGAGGAGCGCGGCATGGTGATGGCCTGACTTCCCAAGAGGAGCCCTCGGAGATTTGGGGGCCTTGCGTTCTTGGTTAACCCTGTATGTTCTTTGGAATGCTTTAATTCCAATATTTCTATAGGAATTAGTTTAATTTCAGTAAATGGAAGTATATATTGCTATTTTATGTCATTGATATATGACTATGCTAGTATTTTGAATACATGTTATAAAAAATCATATAATAATGCGTATGAAGATAATGCACAAAAGAAAACCTCATCGTAGTACACAATTTCTACTCTTTTCAACTTGCAAATGAATTCTCTGTATTACTACTCATGTAGTAGCAAAGACTAATATACAGTAGGTTCAGACGATGTGACGAGAAGTATTAGTCATAAAATATATTTTCTCTATTTTTTATTATTGACGTTTTGAATAAGTTATCATATATTAAGGAGCAATTAATTAGTATACACATTTACTGATTTATCTATATTAAATATATTAAATATAGTTGTGTTACATTTGTAGTTGGTAGCTAATCAGTTTATATGTATGTAGGATATATGCGTTCAAAGTAACCTCTTAATCATTAAAATATTAACAATTAGCATCTAAAAAACTCTAAGCCTAGAAAGTCGAGAAAAAAAGAAATCAGAGAGTGAAGCAAGTATTAGACTTATACACATGTATTAAGAAGATGAGTAAGAAGATGTGTTATCCTTCTCATAATAGGTGGATGTGGATCTATGAGTGGTTGAGTGAAATAATAAATAATCAAATCCGTGGGTAGTATGTATACTTTAGGGTTAAAGTTAACTTTTATAACTACTAGATTATTATATTTAAAATAAATTTTGAACTTTAAAACTTGTTACGTTTTGGGATGAAGGAAGTACAGTGTACTATAAAAGATCCATATCAGCCAACATAATTTGATGGACCCCTCCCTAGGGTTCACAATTCCATTCTAAGGGTGGTTATGGTCACTGGCTGGACGGTAATCGTGGTTACTGGTCCATAATCGCGACAAATTGACCAAAATTTAAGTTTTGAATTTTGAATTCAAAATTAGAACTAAACGGTTTGGCTTGGTAAGCGTGGTAAGCTTGGTTGCTAACGCTAGATTGCACTTGGTTTGTCATCCATAACAGGTTTATGTCGAAAATAGATTGATTTTAAAAAATACATAAAAAGAAGAAATGATAGAAAATGTAAAAAAGTTCAGAAAAAAATAACTGAAATGTGGGAAAATCTATAAAAAATATATGAACATAAAGGAAAAAAATATGATACAATAATAAAAAAATTTGGTATGACATTTATTGTTTTCATTAAATTAAATGGCAGAGCATCACAAATCATATACTCCATACATCCGGTACTATGAAATATCACATTCGGTACTAGATTGCTATATTATGGAACGGATAGAGTAGTTTAAAAGAAATTGGTATATCACAAATCATATGGTTTAAAAGAAACTGACATATCACAAATCATATACTACTTTCGTCCTAAAATATAACATATTTTAGAGTTTAGAAATTGTCCCAGATATAATAATTTAGTATATATAAAAAATATTTTACCTTTAAGGTTTCCATAATAACCTTATACTTTATTACTCACTACTTTGCTCAACTATTTAAGACCAATACTCACTCATCCTATAGAATATTATTGGATTGTTTGGTTTCTAGCCACACTTTGTCACGCATAAAGTTATACAAGTTTGACCAATTTAATAAATGTTTAGTTACAATTATACTTATAACAAGATTTCCTTTCAATAAATTAGGTTCTACGTGTCAATGACTTAAAAAAGTATGACAAGATTCTCTTAGATTTGCTAAGACGTGACAAAGAATTTGAGAACCTCAATTTAAACAAGTGTGACAATTTTTATTAATAAATAGTAGCAAATTATGGTTAGTAACTAAACAATCCCTATATTTTTTACATATCTCCTTACTATATATACTAAAAAAATCACATCCCAGGCTGTGGACAACTAATCATAAATATTAAGCTCTCTCGAGTAATCTAGATTTTATTATCAAATTATAAAATATAAATTTTTTAAAAAACTAAAATAAAAAACTATGTAAATGTTCATTGACCTACAGTCATACAGCATGGCCGGGTGCCCCACGCGAAAGGGACCCACCCCTCCCAACACTACGCGACGCGTTACGACAGGGCACAAGGGAAGTCACTGACAGTGGGCCCGGAGAATAGCCGGTCCCCCATGTCATTGCTACGAGCCAGCTGCACCCGGTGGTAGCCTTCACCGTGTCTCAGCTGTTGGCAGGACCCACATGAGGCTGGGAGAGAGACAGAGAGATAGGGGGGCCCACTCCTGGCCCACGCGTGGCGTAGTCGCTTCCCCTGGGCGGCTGGACCTGGTTCGGTGCGCGACTGCCGACTGCCACAGCGAATCAGCGATGCCAGCCCGGCTGGTGGGGTCGCACGGGGCGTCGCAGCCCCTGACAGTGGGGCCCACCGCTCTCTGCCCGTGGGACCCATCTCGCGGGATCTCTCTCTTGAAGGAGCGGAGATATCAGGCCAACTCAAGGCCCATCCCAGTGAAATGCTTTGTAGTTTGAATGATGGATCAGGATTCAGGCAGAATCCATTATATGGGCCAAATTGTGCTCACTCTTTAACAAATACAATGAATATTTGATGATTTGAAGTTACTAAAAATAACTTTGATTATTTGTCACTTTTAAACATAATCATATACTTAGATAATGCTACATGTCATCAACACAAGTGGCAAATAATCAAATAGTACAAAATTTTTAGTGGTAAATCCTCAAATCTATACATGAGAAATGAAAGCGGAAATAAGAAAGGGAAATGAAAATGGAAAGTAAGAAAGAGGTCTGAGAGAAGAAACAAAAAAATAGAAAATAAAATTAAAAACTCTGCAAAATTTTTAAAATTAGAAAAAGTCTAGAAATTGGGAGATTTCTAAGGTTAAAAATCCATCATTTCCTCTAAGATTTTAAAAAGAAGCATGCCTTTCGCAAGATTTTGGAATTAAAAAATCTTAATTTGGAGAACGTTATAGTTACTTTATATATTTTGCAAAACTGCAACTAACGAAAAACATTTATTTTCTTGTACTTGTAAAATAGAGAAAAAAAAATTCCACATTCAGTGCCTACCTTGAAGGTTTTCTTATTCCGACAAATATTCGTAGCCATATTCGTTCTAATTTGTATTCGTATCCATATCAGGTATCCGGTTTTCAAATATAAATCTAAAAAACATAGAAAAATGAATATGATATCATTAATATCCGTCTCTATTTGATCCATTTTTATCCCTAATAGGCTTGTTCTTTTTAGTTTGTAGTAATGGATTATCAACCGGATTATTTGTATCATGTCACGTTTCCAGAAGTATCTATGGTTTTTTTAAACTTTCTCCGTAGGCGTTGTTTAAATTACTTTTGCTAATTTACTTGTTAACTTTAGATTATATAATATTTAATTAATATACTCCCTTTAATTTCTTTCGTGTTTATTCTTATCAAATAAATGACACCCCTCTCACAAATAAACAAATCATGTCACAAATAAATAAATCGTATAGAATAAATAAGAGACGATAAAGCCATTCAAGCTAATTTATTAATTCTCGTATACAGCAACTAATATAAGAAATCATAGCGACTATGAATTAATCAACTGGTTAATCCTACCATCCGCTCCCCTATAAGCTGTTAGAAAGGCAGCGTTAAATAAAAGGAGAAAATTGGAGTAATAAGTAAGGGCCCAGCCTGTGATCTTTGAGCTGGATGTACAGCAGATCTTTCGAGATCGCGGCGCCCAAACCTGTGTGCATGCTGATCGAAACCCATATCGAATTTGCTGCAAGATATTTTAACAAATTCAGACAGCGGCAAACGTGCGCGCGAGAACAGATCACATCGATCTCCCTCCCTCGTCATAGGAAGATCACATTTTGATCCATCGAGAGACCATTCGCTACTACTGCTCTCGAAGCCAGCACTTACTCGCACTACAGGAAAATAGCAGTACACCGAGTGCCTCGGGTACTTGGTAAAGGCTACCTTAGTAAAAGGTTCGTCGAGTGCCACACTCAGCAAAAAATCCTCGGCGAACTCGCTGTTGACGAATAAAGGTTCATCGAGTATTTTTTATTGGACACTCAGCAAACCCTTACAGTTCATTATTTCATGCACTTGCAGTTCAAATTTGACATATTTCAATATAAATCATAGAAGCACACTTAATGAATTGAAAATAATAATCTGACCAAGAAAAATACCAAATTTTTATATGAGATTAGTTATGTTGTATTTTGATTGAAAAAAAGTTTTAAGTTCAAACAAAAATCTAACCATTGATTTACTTTCAAACCTAACATATTCCTTCTCTAAACCCTAATTCCTCCTCAGAGAATCTCCGGTTTCTTAACATCCTACATGACAACTTTTTCAAAATATTTTTTATTTTTTATCATAGTATCCACGTTTCATATCATAACACCATGACAAGTCTCGTGTTTTTCAGACTTCATTTGATTTTTTTAGAATTAAAAAATCATTAAGCTCCACATTGTCGATCGAGTGTCGCAACTTAGATTTTTCAAAATTTCTTTCAATTCAGTGGATAAGAACTAAAAATGAACTAAAAAACATGAATGTAATTTTTCTATATTTTTTGGTTTATTATTTCATGCACTTGCAGTTCAAATTTCACTTATTTCAATTTAAATCCTAGAAACATATTTAATAAATTAAAAACAGCAAACTAACATAAAAAAATTTGAAAATTTTATATGGAATAATATATGTTGTATTTTGAGTGTAGAAATTTTTTTAAGCTAAAACAAAATTACAAATATCACATAGATTCAAAATAAATTTTCACACAAAATGATGGATTTTTAGGTTTGTCGAGTGTTTTTTTAAAAAACACTCGGCGAACCCAGATTTTTTTTTGCTGCCCAAACATGCTGTCCCGACGTCCGTTAACACTGATTTTTTTTTGTTTTTTGCCGAGTGTCGTAGAGTTTGCTGAGTGCGTTCCCATTAGGCACTTGGCAAACCTTCCTTTTCGTTGAGAGTAATTATTTGCCGAGTGTTTTTTTAAAATCACCCGGCAAACTTATCTTCGCTGAGTGTTTAAAATAATACGCTCGATAAAGATTTTGACGCTCGACGAAGATGCAGTTTCCGTCACACCGGCCTCTTAAAAAATCGTAGCAAATCGAGCGAGATCTGCGAACCTGCGTCGATTTAAGTTCCCCGGACACAAACACACACTTGCATGCAGTAATATAATTAAGCAGCTATCTAGCGTGTAATCCGATGCTGATTGCTCGTACTTACTACTCCTTTTGATTAATTCCATGGCACAGCACAAGCAAAGTTAGGCCTGTTTTAGGAGCTTAAAATTATGAGAAAAACAAATAATCTAACGAAGCCGATGTTTCTTAGCTTCCGTATATTACTTTATTTCCAAATGTTAAAGCTACTAAGTTTTTCAATTTAGAAAAAAAGTCTAAGCTATCTGAAAATATAAAGATTCTAAAAGTACGTTTAGTTGCTTAAAACTCTTCAAACAAATTAACCCTTAAACTATAAGAGGCGCATATGCCACTCGGAAGATTCGATTTGACACCCAACCCTAATCATACTGATCTATACTATCTCATATATTGACCAGATGCTTCAGAGAGCTGCAAAAAAAATCATGGTCAACCCCACGCGTATCTGCAGTCACCGCATGAAATCATGAAATTGTAACGCATTGCCCGCAAGGATCTAGATGCGATTTCTGCAGCATTATTGTTCCCCATTAATTATTCTGCTCAATTAGCATCAGTAGCAGTATACATATTATTCCGGTTGTTGCATGCGTCAACTACACGAGTTGGCAAATAGTTTAAACTTTAACGCGTCATTAGCCGCAGAACTCTGAAAAGGGCAGGGCAAGCAGCCAGACACGCATGCATGATGGGATCCATCGATATATAGATCCATCCATGCTAGATATATATATATACACACTTGTGGCTGCAAATTGCCTCTCACGACACGCGTGGCCCCCTTAAAAATGTGCCTCACCGGACACATGGCCGATTATCATATTCGCAATATATACACACACTTATAACAGTCCGGCTACGATAAGATCATAAAAAACAATCATCACTAGTCCTGACATGTAGGTATTAGACTCGCACGAAACGAAATGTGTTTATATAAAAGGAGAATAATAGCAATAATCTAAATTGACACTGTCAAGTATAAATGTGGCTGTATTTTATTAGACATGATGACTCAAGAGTCATCAATATATCTTGCTACAATAAAATCATAAATAACAGTCACTAACTAACATGTATAGTAGGTCTAAACCTGTGCCAAGCGATTACTTATATGAAGGGATAATAATAGAAGCAATCTAATAAGCTGTCAAGTGTCAATGTTGCTGTATTTTATTGGACACAATGGCTCAAAAGTCACCAACTTGCCTTGGATTGGTAGGGGGAGAGAGAGCGCGATCGTTCTTGGAAGCAGAAGTGAGGAGACGATTGGCATAGAAAAACGCTGGAGCAGATCGGCCTGAATCTTTCGTAGGATCCATGCATTATTATTACAGCTTTTGCTTGCAGCGATCGAGCTAGGTATCAATCGCTTGATTCGCTTCACGCGGATCGTCTCTTCCATCTTCCCATGTATGCCTGCAGCTAGATGACCAGCTCTGCATGTATAAATAGATGGCTGGTCGCCGTCGTTGCTGCCACATCGGGCGCTAAGCTAGCTATATCATTGCGACTCTATATATATATACGCGCGCAGACCACGTAGTAGTAGTTAGTAGTTACAAGCTTACAGCTAGCTGGTTGATGGGAGGTAGCCACGCCGGCGGCGAGATGTGCATGGAAGGCGGCGGCAGGGCGGCGGCGGGGAGGCGCGGGGGCAAGAAAGCGGCGGAGCACAAGGCTGCCAAGCAGCCGCAGCGCGGGCTCGGCGTCGCACAGCTGGAGAAGATCCGGCTCCACAACCAGATGGTCGCCGCCTTCCGCTCCGCCGGTGGCCTGCAGGAGGACGCGACGCCGCCGCCTTTCTCCGCGCCACACGCAGTGGCCGCCGGCGCCAGCGCCGGCGCCGGCGCCTCATCGTCCTTCCAGACCTACCTAACGGCAAGTGGTTGCAGAGATCGACATTGCTCGCTAAAACTTGCCATACATGCCTTTGCTTACTTCGTGAACTTACTTACTTACTTACTTACACTTGTGTGGTTCAGGATTGCTTCGATACGACTGACCGGAGGATCGCCGGCGTGCAGCCGTACTACGAGGGCCTGCTGCCGTACAGCTCTAGCCGGCAAGCGGCCGCTGCAGCGACGACGACGGCACCGGTGTTCGTCGCGTATGAAGTGAGGGATTGCGCATCGTCGGAGCAGATGCAGCAGCAGTACTACTCCTGGATGAGCTCGAGCTACGACTCCGGCGGCGGCAGCTCGGAGGAGCTGGATCTGGAGCTGAGATTGTAGTGACCGATTAACCTATTGTAGACTACCACATCTTTTTTTGTTTGGTTTAATTTCTGTATTGGATCATATGAATATTTGACGGTCCTTAAATCACATGCCGAATATTCCAAGGTAATGTATCAGCCCACTTATTAAAGGCCCACTGTCAGGTTGGCCTAGTTATTTCATGGGCCCACGAATCGACCGGCTAAACTTTCCCATGTGTCAGGTTGGCCTAGCTATTTTAGGAAAAGAGAGGATCCAGTTCATGAAACTCAAGTCCGCTACCTAATGCACCTACTGTTGTTGTGAGGACATTATTAGTGAGTTTGTCAGAAGGCTAGAAGTTGTGATCTGTTGGACCATCAAGAGACGTAATACCTTACTTTTGTATGTGGCGGATTATCGTCCGAGGCGAGAAAAGCCTTATCAGGGTAATACAAGTCTCACCTGAGCTAGGATTCGATCGGGAGTGTGCTAATGAGGTTCTTTCAACTTTGTTTTCTATGCTTTCTACATGTCTACTATGGTTCCGATCCTCCCCTTTCATACATGTGGGGAGTATTACAATAACCGATAGGATGAAGCTACTTCATAGCCACTCGCAGTGACCTAAAAATAGCCCTCAAGCTTTGGACGGATCACACAAACTCTAAATTTGGACAATGCATATTTGATCTTTCTTGGGTATCGCTCTTGATTGATAGTGACTAGGAAGATGCTAATAGTGATTGACATGACCTGACCAGAAACGTGATGTCAGTGGCTTCCTTTTTGTAGGAAGCGCCACCTAACACAACACATGGGCTTTGATGGAGAGCTACTATGTGTCGTCATGTCACTCACATCAGAACTTCATCTATGGAAGTAGATATACATCACGTCACCTTACACAGAAAAGTATTTAAAGATCTCAGTCCTTGAGTTATATTGAGTTTTGGTGATTCATGACGATGGATGTTGGGACTAACTATTTTCATGAGTTTGTGTGTTAGGTTAAGTTCCGACATTAAGCAAAAAAGATTGATTGCTCATATGTTGAGAATCAACGAGTAAAATATTGATCATGAAGATTGTTAGCATTTCAAGTCATATTAAACCGAAAGTTTTGATCAAAGGTCTTTGGATCAATCTCCCTTGAATTTAATGAAATAACACCATTGATTGATGGATCTCAAACAACATGACAATAAAAATGATTTATAGAAGCTTGTTAAGTATATATTGATGGATATGGTAAATGAAAGCTAAAGTTGATGATTGACAAAAAGCTAAGAATCATGAAAGACAAAGTGATTTATACAATTGATTATATGTTGAGAATCAAGTGGAATATTAATCACGAAGATGATTCATAGAAGCTTGTTATATATATATTGATGGACATGGAAAATACAAGCTAAAGTTGATGATTGACAAGAAGCTAAGAATCATGAAGGACAAAGTGATTTATACTATTAATTATATGTTAAGAATCAAGTGGAATATTAATCATGAAGATGGTTCATAGAAGCTTGTTATATCTATATTGATGGACATGAGAAATACAAGCTAAAGTTAGCGATTGACAAGAACTTGAGAATCATGAAGCGTAAAGTGATCTATATAATTGATTAATGAGAATCAAGTGAACATATTGAAAATGTTAGATACGAAGTGTGGGGGATATACCCCCCGGGTAGCCCACAGACTTCATTTCCGGTTATTGGGCCGGGCAGAGGGCCCATCGGGCCCGTCACACCAACCCCGCCTGAGTCAGCCGAAAGCAGCGTGGCGCATTAAATGCGATGCGATTGAAAGCAGTCGGAGGATCCAGG
>KE372947.1:298858-314886 GCA_000418225.1 Zizania latifolia | reverse complement strand
TGTTTGAGCTTATTTCAGACACTAATTCCCTATTAGAAAGTTGTTTGAACTCGTAGTTGATCTGACCTTTTCCTCAATACAGTTATATACAGATGGCAACAAGCCGTGAGCAATTCAGTCTTCCGTGCTATCCTGGCTTTGCTAAATTTCGCATACACCCTCCTGGTCCTTAACTACTCCTGCATTGGGTTCCAGGTGAAGTTGAAGCCTCTGAATCTTGTTTTGCTTTACTTTAGCGTACTGAAACATAGTCTGGTCAGACTACCTATATGAATGGTTCATTTACAGCTGCACATACTCACAGAAAACTTATTTCATCGTATCATTCTTTTGGTCCTTACCTTTCATGGCTAGTACTATATGGGCTTTTTAAGTAACATTTTAAGTTTTACTTCACCATCATGATCTTAACAAAAGAGCATTGAAGCCTCAATGGTTCTTAAGCTTAGTTTAGACAGTCAAGCCACTTTAGTGTCCTTTTGCTAGTAATGTTATCATTTGAATCATGATTTGTCATTAGCAAGAGGACAACTTAAACCCATCAAGCACGCCTGAAGAAATATACTACTAGTAGTTGCTGTGCTGCTTTATTCTATGATAATACGTGGGTTGGGTTCCTTTTGTCTCTTCATATCTTTTTCATATTCCAGAGTACTTGTATGAATCGTCTTTTGTAGAATGTGAAAAGATGCCTTTCCTCAATTGTTTTATGTAAACACGATACTTATTGTATATTGTTTCCTGAAGGTACTGAGCTTCCAGGAAACCTTAGCATCCTACCAGAGCGTATATTATGTTGGCACAATTGTTCCCATTGTATTTGTCCTGCTGGGTTATGTTATCAAGCCGGCCAGGCCTGTGAAGCCGAAGACTCGGAAGGCAGAATGAGCAACATGGTGAACTGGTCATTACATAGAGGAACGACGAAGATTAAATGACGATCTAGTGTTAAGCTATTCTACTTCTGTGGAAATTTGCAGGAGAATATGGTGACCCAATTATTGAATTTCTGAACTCCCTTGTGATTGACCAACCATTAAAACGTGCCACTCCCGTTGGATTTCTCTTCCATTTTATGACTACATATAACTGTATTATTGTTTTTTCTGAATCAAACTAACTTAAATTTTACCAAGTTTATGAAAAATAATAACTATGATACCAAATAAGCATAATTATATCCATTATGAAATATTATTTAGTTTATTTATTTGATATGATATATGTTAATACTCTCTATGTTATAAATATGGTCAAAACTAGCTCATGGCAGGTCTCGTTTATTCAGTGCGTCAGAGTATAGGTAAAGTGTATATCGACTAGAGTGTGAATAAACAAATCTGCTCAAATAGTCCTGCTCGTGGTTAAAGGAGCACCGGAACTTGTACTTCTCAACTAGAATTCTAGAATCTAGAATCTGGATGGTTGGTGTAATTGTATATGGATCCTCCAAGAGGTGGGAATGTTAGATGGCTAGAATACGACAAATGAGAGAGGGAAAGCTTATGCAAGAGTAGCTTGGGAGGGTCAACACAATCCTCAGTGAATGGTTAAACGTGTTTTTGCTAGATGGCTAGGTTATAGGCTTTTGAAAAATGTTTATAAAAACTGGCTTTATACAAATTAAGTCTTAGCCTTTCTTGAATCACGGGGGAATCAAATATGAGTGGAGCCAACTTATCAATATTGATAATAATAATTAATTTTTAGCACTATCAACCAGAGTATATATAATAATTACTAGTAGTTTTCTAGATGGCTAGGTTATAGATTTTTGAAAAATATTTATAAAAACTGGTTTTATACAAATTAAGTCTTAGCCTTTCTCGAATCACGGGCGGAGAACGGAATCAAATATGAGTGGGGCTAACTTATCAATATTGACAATAATAATTAATTTTTAGCACTATTAACCAGAATATATATAATAATTACTAGTAGTTTTAGCACTTAATCTCTTCATGGCTAAAGATCTCTTCATGGCTAAAGACTAAACAAATTAATAATTAGTTGCTATCAAAACTACAATTAAAAAGAGAAATTAGATTATAAAATATCACCGATTAATTATGGCACTAGATGATACGAGGTACCAAAATCTGGTGAGACGCAGCGAAGGGCAACTGGTGGAGGGTGTGGCCAATCGTGCTGCAGCTTTGCCACCGATTGGATCTGTTCAAGTCTTAGGGGAGGGGAGATAACTGCCAGCACGGTAGGAGATGCTTTTTGGCATACAGCCATGTGCAGCACGGGGATGGCCCATGGCCAAGGCTGCAAGGCAGGAAACTGGCCATGGAGACTGGAGCCTTCTGCCTTGTAGAGTCTTTGTATGTTAAATTTGCTATTAACTGATTTCCTGCAGTTTCTATTCACTTCATCGAAAGATAATACAATACGCCCTCGTTTCCGCCGGACGGACGCAGCGCCGAGCCGGCGAGAACGCCATCCCGACCCGCACGTGAGAAACCAATCAATCGATATGTTGGGCCCTCCTAGTGTACTGCAGAGAGCAGCCCACAAACATGGGCTCACTGATGTGTACATATTATGATATTAATCGAGATTGATCTAAGTTACAAATAAAGAGTCACATTAGCTGAGACAATCTTAGATGGTGAAAGAAAGCTCCTTTTATTGTATCCATATAGAAAGGATTAGTTGAGAAAGATATGTAGCAGTATATGGGAAAGCCCATACCATAACGTAGCTGATCACCCTCACGATCTCCTCAACCATTCAGGCAGGCACGGCTTGTGTAAAATTTTGTGGTTATTTTGGCTGGATGTATTAACAAAAATTGATAGTACAAATCTTAGTCAAATTTTGGCGCTACTAAATTTTAGTAGGAAAGTGTTGAAAAAACTGTATTTGGTTTAATACCAAAAGAGACATGTGTTTGGTTTATGCTAAAGTTTTAATAGCAAAAATCTTCGATGCGTTATTTGAATGGCTACTTTATTAAATTTCGGTAAAATGCTCTTCCGCGGCCCGCACCTGCTCGGCTGCTCCATTCCCACGCTCCCACGCCGCCACGGTGGGCCCCGCGCGCTCCCCTCGTCACCATTCAAAACCGGGTCATGTCAGGGCAGCCGACAGACCCCTTGCTAATGACAGGTGGACCCACAGTATGGTGGGTCCACGTGTCACTGAGGGTGGGGTAGGCAGCACGGAACGGCTGTCCTGCGCGGCGGACGCGGAGGAGCAGATCCGCTCGGCGCAGGCGGCGCAGCAGCTAGCTTAGCTAGGCGCCCTCCGACCAGAGCGCTCTCTCTCCTTCGCGCTAGTCACGGGAAGACGCTTCTCAATTTCTCCTTCTCGCGACGACTCGTGCTCCGTCACCAACTCAACGGATTACATTTCCGCACACGCCGCCGCCGGCGGCGGCGCATCATTCCTTGCCAGCGGCCCACGCAAATCCCAAATCCCAAACCCAGCGCCGATGGCCACCACCACCCTACCCGACCCCAGCCGCCGCCTCGCCGATCTTATACGCCGCAGCGGCAGCCGTCTGCTCGAGCAACCGTATTAGCCACGTCCTCCTGCTCAGAGCGCGCGTGTTTTTTTTTTTTTTTGCGCGCGGGGTTCGTGTTGTGGGGAGGGGGGAGGAAGAGGAAGGAAGCTAGCCAAGGTGGCCTTGCCGGGGGAGATGCTGGGGTCGGGGCTGAATCTGGTGACCACGGTGATCGGCTTCGGGATGAGCGCCACCTTCATCGTCTTCGTCTGCGCGCGCCTCATCTGCGGCCGCGCCGCGCGGACCGAGGCCGAGGCTGACGCCGGCGAGGGCCTAGGCGCCGCCGCACGAGCCATGGCGCCGGGACCCGCGCCGTTCGACTTCGACATCGAGTTCCGGGCAACGGATCTCGACCGCACGGTGAGATTTCTATGCTCTAGCCCGGTAACAACACTAGCGTTCAGCTTGTTGACGTTTCCAATGAGGATCGATCGGTGTGTGCGCATTGCTGCATAGTGAGTTGTTGATGCTGTCCGGCTTAAATTGCTTTGAAACGTAGCGCCATAGGCGACTAGTCCAGTTGTGTGCAATCTCTAGTTCAGATATGTGAAACACTCGATAGAATTAACAAATTGGAACACTTCACACTGATTTGCTCCAGCAGTGGAAAATTCATTAATTGAATGGTTCATTCATTTAATTTCGATTACCTGGATACAAATTGGAGAAGAATTCGAGCTTATTTGGTTTTGCAAGCCGTGCAAAATTCTATTATATAGCACATTAAGCTATATATGCGCCACACAGTTCAACTCAGGATCGCATATGAATACTATTTGCATAAGGTCGCGATTTTTTTAAACCGAAAGGTAGATGGACCTTGCCTTTTTGAAATCCAACTAAGCTAGAAACGTGGAAAAATGCTTACCCCATATACATCAGAACAATCCCAGAAACAACGAGCTGAAAAATGGAAAAGGAAATAATGTGTCTAAATTTAGCATTGAGTGATGATAGCTTGTGAACCAATTATGCCACTAAACCTATTAGTAAAAGTATAGCTTGACTAAACATATTAATAAAACAAAATATTGCAAAAAAGCATTGGTCTTCTTTGTTTCCAAAAGTAATGCAGCCTGTAATGGCCAAATAGGTATCCCAAGATTTCCTATGTTTATCAAATCAGCCATAGCAAGTTGTAGTTATTTAACATAATTAGACATGTCTTTGTTCTGAATACGTGTAATGCTCAATCACATCTTCTGGTGTTAGATTATCAGATTAAAGAATGCCCATATAATTTAGCTGTCACAACTCACAACGTGTTTTTTCTATAAGTTGTTGTGAGAATGTCTTGCTTTCATCACCAATTGATTTCAACATGTCACGTCATTTTGTATAAGTCTATAGAAGGTTTGTAGACATCTGAGCAGTCTGTCCCAACTGTGAATGTGATTTTATATAAAAGCATCTTTTGAATTGCTTAGGGACAAGCTAGAACCAGATTCTTGCCAGCTTGTTGCCCTGTGAATCTCATACTTTTAGAGTCATGCTAACTTTTACTTGATCACAGTAAGATATTCAGCAAGTAGTCCTTTGGGAAGAAAAAAAGTTCTAAACTATTGAGAGTTCTAAAGTTCTTCATGCGAACTTATATATAACGGATTAATGTGCTTTAGTTGATTCATAACTTGTGCAATAGGCTGAGTGTATTTCTTTGAATATAAACATAAGGAAACAATCCTACTGTTGTACATATGTTGATAGATATAACAATATCGTGAAGATGCAAAGTATTTACAAAAGAGAAGTTAGACACTTAGACATCCCTTCCAAATTTCAAATGTAAAGGCATAATAAAGTGCCCCTGTTGTCTCTTGGGCACCTGTTGCATCAATTTTTTATGAACTCCTTTTTTACCTTAATTACATTTCCATCATTTTTATAGGGAGAAAATGATGCTTGGAAACCAAATAATTCAGATATTTGAATTACTAAATGAACAATCACTGTACAAATTATATATGTGCTTGTCTTTGGAAATTAACATGGTTATTCCTTTTCATTTTTCAATAGATTGAGCATACCCGCAGTGGGTTGGAACCTCTTGTTGTTGCTGCCATTCCTACAATGAAGTACAGCTACGATGCCTTCCATTCAAAAGATGATGCCCAGTAAGTGTACTGTATGATGAAGAGTTAGTTACATGCTCCAATGTTTTGGTCTCCTGTCTATCCTGTTTTCCTGTTTGGATTGGCCGCTAGCCTGCCAACTTCATGTGGTAGTATTTGCAACTGTCCTGTTACCAGCACCAAAATTTCTTTCCTCAGTAGGAATACCTGTATAGTTTTCTATTCTATGATTGTCAGTGAAATTCACTGAAAAACACATTCAATAAGTCTATTAGTGTGCACAATATGTTAATATAAGCCTGCAAATAGCTCTGTTAAAAAAGTGATAATCCAATGCTTGTAGCCTGATATTTAATACTAGTGATCTCATTAGTTGTGAAGTATATAGTAATAACTAGCTAAGTGGCTTGTCAGCAAGAAACTAAAATATGCTAGAGCAACTCACTGGACTAGCTCTAGAGTCGTGTTTACAAGCTATTCAACATACTAGGGCTTTTAGGGACAAGAATTGCATGAGCTATCCATTGTTATCATTTAATCTCATTTGTAAATGAAGGAAAGGAAATGAGCAACTGATAATTGAACCTTGGCTAGAGATGGCAATTTTGAAACGTGGGTGCCTGACCCGTCGGGCATGGGTTTGGGTGTAAATTTCTGCCGACGTGTTTGTGGGTTTGGGTACTCGGTTAGAGTCAGGTTGGGTGTGGGTTTGTTTTGAAACCAGCGGGTTTACCCAATTATCACTGCTTTTGCTGCTGCTACTGCTATTGCCTCTGCTTTTGCGTCTTATTCTGCTACTGCAAACCCATGGGTTTTCCGTTGGGTTTCGGGTACCTTATGGGTTTGGGCACGGGTTTGGTTTGAAACCCGCGGTTTTGCAGGCACAGCTTTGAGAGTGTTTCGTATATTTACTTTGTGAGCAGATTTTTACTGAACCTGCGGGTTTTATGCCCGTTGCTATCCCTAACCTTGGCCCATCTATACCTATACTGATTGAACACTCTGAGGGAGCTCCCATGTTAACCAGAAAATTTTGTCATTGATTGGATTAGTTATACTATCATGGTCGTACATCCTATATGTCATTTACGTTGTGGGCCATTCTATCTTTAACTTTATAGGCTCTTTCTAAATCCTATATGTCATTTGTGTATGTTTGGTTGTGTTGCATGATGTTTCTGATATGCATAAGCATAACATGAATTTATGTTTGGATAAGAAAACAATTGTTTTAGGATTATATTATTGATTAAGAAAGATCTTTCTGGCATTTATTTGGTGAACAGAATAGCAGAGGACATGCATACACACTTTTTATTGGTTTCTTCTGCAATACATATCATTTGTAATTGGATCTTCCATGTTATGGTCAAGAGAAAAAACATTTCATTTAGAATTATATTATTGATTTGTTATGGTTCCTTATTTATGTTGCGACATATTTTGAGAAAGTTATGGTCATGCAGAGATAATTGAAGTTTTTAACTTTTTCCTATTTTTTATTTAACAGGTGCTCCATATGTTTAGGTGACTACAAAGAGAGGGAGATTCTGCGCATCATGCCCACATGTCGTCATAATTTTCATCTTTCCTGTATAGATGTATGGTTACAGAAGCAAACGACTTGCCCGATATGCCGGATCTCGTTGAAGGACTTAGCAGGTGGAAAAGCTACAGAGTCCCCTGTCCGTAGTCTCCCTCAACTATTCACCCACCCTGAAAGCTCTGTCAATCGATCTCCTCACTGGATACTTCCTATGCATCGTGATCGTCGTGGAGGTAGAGAAAGCAGTCCAGCTTCACAAGAATCACTAGAGGTGGTTATCGAAATCCAACAAGAAATGCATTGAGGACATGGATGATGAATGTATAGAGGCAAGACATCGAAAAAAAACATGATGAAATTGAATTGTTTTCGGTCGGGGAACAAAGACATCTGCTAGCTATTGCAGGAACGCTGTGCATTGTTCCAGCAGCACACGGCTTGCACGCAGATTGCAAGGAATTTGTTTACAGGGCTGGAATCTAGGCATTCTTTGTACATTTCAGGTTGTAGATTAGAGAGTTGCCTTTTGTTCCTACGTTCATTTTGATGTGCCCTTGTACTATAGTGTAAAGGGAAGTATTAACAATACCGATCTGATTCGGGGCGGCGAAACTATTTGTAGCCGTTGTTGAGAGATCAACGTTGCTGTCTTCTGTTCGACCCGAAAGTATTTCCTGCTCAACTTTATTTACTCTACGTACAGTGGTTGGTGTATAAAATATAGGACACTTTGCAAATATGAAAATATATCTAAATACAGAAATGCTACATGTACCATATCATGTGGACCGTATATGGAAAATGAAGAGTCTCAGTAGAACAGGCTTACATAACATGTCAATACTTCGGAATTCTACTAGGACAGGACAAAGTCAAAGTCTTATGAGGACATAGTGAGACTATAGGTATAAATACATAGACACTAAGATTAGGAGAAATCAATTCAATATATGCCGACTCAAGCCAATCTCTTAAGAAGATAAGTTGATGACTACGATTGAACTTGCTACAAGTCCTCTACTTGAGGATCCGATGAAATAGTGGGTTAGATCTAGACTACATCCTAATATATACACAAAAATAGGATGTATGACTATTACTCGATTGGATTTGAACCTAAATAATTTTTCTCTTTGCATGTAAGAAGTTCTACCTTAACAGAAACAACCCTAAAAATATGCAAAACAAAATTGGTCTACTAACTGCCAATATAAGTCTTACTGAATGAATATACGAAAATTTTTACAATACACCTGAAATAATATGAACCGTTCATTTAATTTGATCTAATGATCATGATTAAATATGGTAAACTATTACCTCTAGAAGGTAATAGGTCACCTTTTTTTATATTTTAATAATTATGTAAATTAATCATTAATATTTTTCATGTGGTAAGTCTCCTTATTTTTCTCCAATCTTCTAAATTTATCTGTCATATGTCACCGCCTTTTTCTCTAGTCTTCCAAAAAATTCTCCTGCATGGCACCTCCTTCTTTTTCTCCTATCTTCCTGATTGCTCTCCAACTCCTGCATGCGATGGTGGGAATAAGCTGGAGGGGGCAAAGGAGGACGGGTAATAGTCACTTAATGAGTATTTATAATTTTAGTTTAATTTAAATCTTAACTAAAATCAACGATCTAGATTAATGTAAACCATTACATCTTAAAAGAAGGTAATTGTTGTAATGTAACAGTGCCCATATAAAAACATGGACTGTTTTCTGCGTCCTCTAGAGATTTTGCACAGTTCCTCTTTCAATGTGAAAGTGTGTGCCTATGGTAAGCTGATCTGAATCCCCTATGGTAAGTTCTAAGCTGCAGACAGTTTTGATCCGAGTCCAATCAAAATGGACGGATGATACTGATGATAGTGTGTGCAGTTCTAAGCTATATATGGTCACGATTATGACTGCAGGTCTGCATCAGCGGATCTGAGTCCCCTATAGTAACTACTTGCAGTTCCCCCTCCTTTCACTAGTCTTTCCTTTTCTACATTGTGAGCATGCATGGCCGTTACTTTTGCATCAACAGCGGTTACATTGCAAATTTTTAACGAGGACGAGGACGACCCATTGCACTGTCCCTGTTTCTGCACGGTGTGCGACTGTAAGGACACATCAGCGTCCACGAACGGTTGTTGCGACACCTCATTGTCGCAGCTGTACAGTCCTGGCTCAGCCTGCCTGGCAGTGGTTCAACGCTCGGCGTAGTGTAGTAGTAACCGTGTTGATGTACTGTTGTTAGCGAGAGAGATCATCCCTGGCTGGGTCCGTGTAAAGCTGCCCCACGAGTAGGGTAAGGGTGCGAGCACGGAGGACTAGTTAGCTACTGTGGCGACGGCGCGACGCTGCACGGCCGGCCAATGAGTACGTCAGATGAGGCCGTGCGGCTTGCCGGCCTGTCGCCGTCGCGAGGTGGGCATGCAGCTGGGAGCTGGACGCCGCGGAGCGGAGGGAGCTATCGCCGCATCGCCTCACAAAAGTCGCGCGCGTTTCGCGATCCCATGAGCGCTCCAGCCACCAGCTCTCCACGCGGATACGGCTAACGGCGTGCTGGGAATCCGCCGGATTTGACATTGGCCGAGCGGGGGGGGGGCGTTTTTTACCATCTGATGACGATACCTGCAGCCAGCGTGACGGCTCGAGAGAGACGACGACGCGGACGCGCTCCCCGACCCCAACTCACGTCCAGGCCCGGCTGGGCTGGCCCAGGACACACTGTTCTTGCGTCGTTTACATGAACGGATAAGAAAAGGTGATTGGATGGGCATCGGGCGTACTGAGAGTGAGAGGTGAGGCACGGACAACGCCTTTTTTATGCCATGTTGCCATGGATTAGGTGTGTAAGGGCATCATTTCATCTATAAAGGTTGGAGTTTACATTTACATATACTACGAATATGTCAAGGCAGAATTTTTTAGATTTGTAGACTCATCGTTGGCCCTAGTTACCTACACTACTACAAAAAGATTTTTATACACACCATACTTTTCACTACACAAGCGGTTTAAAAGAAAATTCATCTTTACAAATCTCAACCTAGGGTGTCCTTTATTAACCGTCTATAAAATTTTTTTTACATAAGTAATCGACAAGAAAACCACCTATGAAAACGTGTCTATTTCTACATGCGATCGGTTTAAGAGGCCACCTATGAAAATCACTGTTTTTATAGGCAGTTTCTTAAAAGAGCCTCTTGTGAAAATATCATTGTTCTGGTTGGTTTAAGAAATTGTTTGTAAAAATTATCATTTTTATAGCTGCCTGTAAAACTAATTTAATTTTCATATCTGTACCCATAAGAAAACAATATTTAAAAAAGAAATTGCTTGTAAAAATGAAAATGATTATATTTCAACAAATTGTAATATCTCATATGAAATTGGATAGAGAAAATATATATGAAAGTTGTATATCTCGACGAGATCAACAGTTTTATAATTGAAAGTTTTTTTCATTTGAGATCATTTAGAGGCACAAATATTTATTTGAAAATTTGGCTTAAAACATATTTCAAATTGTAACTATTTCAAATAAAGATGGATGGTAGCAATCCTTATATAGAATTTTGTCTCGACGAAATCTATAACTTTATAGTTGAATATTTTTTAATTTAAATCGTTTAGAGTTCTAAATACTCATTTAAAGATCCGTACTAAATATGAGGTTGCTATTTTTACATATATATTATTAAGAGAAGCACATGCGATCGACAAAAAACCATCCTTAAAAATGAAAATAAGAATATTTAAAAAATCGTAAATGTTTCATATGAAGTTGGATGGAAACAAACTTTTCATAAAGTTGTAGACTTGGAGAAGAGATCTATAACTTTAGTTATATAGTTGAATTTTTTTATTTGTGATCATTATTTAAACACACAAATATTCGTTTGAAAATTTAGCATAAAAGACTATTTATTAAAATTACAGCTATTTCATATAAAGTTAGATGGCGACAAACCTTATACAAAATTGCAGATATCAACAAAATCTAAAATTTTGTAGTTAAAAGTTTTTAAATTTGAAATCATTTAGAGACCCAAATATTAATTTGAACATCCGGTCTAAACAGACGAGTCATGTGGAAACATTTTCACAGTTGTTCAACAAAAGAAACTACCCATAAAAATGAAAATAGGCATATTTAAAAAAACCGTAACTATTTTACATAAAGTCAGATTTTTTTATTTGAGATTGTTTAAAGACGCAAATATTCATTTAAAAATTCATCTTAAAAGACCATTTTAAAATTTGTAACCGATCCATATAAAGTTGGATGATGATAAACCTTATACATAAATTATAGATCTATAAAAAGTTTTTTTTAATTTGAAATCATTTAGAGGCCTAAATATTTGGTTGAAAATTCACATTAAATGTATCAAAATAATAAATTATTACTTAATTGTTTGATAATGGTGCTGAAGTGTGATGGTAATGAGATGGTGGGTTCGATTCTTGGAGACTGTTTCCGCAGTGAAGATGACTAATATTGTAGTAGTCATGTAAAAATGATTTTAGTAGTGGTACTAGTTTGTTTACACTTGTACTGTGAACGTAGCAGTGGGATAATCGTACCTATAAGTCTTTCTTATAACTGAAATATATATGTATATATAGTTCAATTATACTCCCTTTATCTTATATTATAGTAATCTAGAATCAGGTTTAGTATTTTATAGTACACGAATCTAAATAGCGCTACTATCTAGATTTATTGTACTATAAAATACTAAATCTAATTTTAGATTAATATATTATGGATAGAAAGAGTAGTGAGTTTTTTTTTTTTAAAAAAACGGAGAAGTGAATAACCGAAATAAGACAGATATATCTTGACCGGATCTGGTATCATAGGACCGAGCTAATAATTGCAGCTTGGTTTTAATGCATCTATCATCATGCAAACGGGACGATCCCCACCCTACTACTAATATATATTGCTGGTACTGGTAGTTGTGGATTCCTACTGCTTCTAGTTCCACAAAACAAGTTTTTATATAAATTATGTAAAATTCTTGTATACAAAGTAGATCTTTAGAATTAGCAAACTAGGAACATGTGTACTGTTTGGTAATGTTTGCACAATAGTATTAGTCTATAGTTTAATTGAAGAAGAGCATCATAGTCAATAGCTGCTGATGTTGCATATTTCTTCCGACATGGACTTTTTTTTCATAAATAGCTGCTCCAATAGTATATTTTCTGCTATTTATAAAGTAACCATATGGTACCTATTTATAATGTGGTTTTAAATAGAAGAGCCCCACAAACCCCCTCCCTACAAGAGGGTAATTCATTATATTATTTTGCAATAAATTTAGGGAAGATTTTTTCCTAAAAACACACCTTTTCCATATGGTAAGACGTCCCATTACCTGATTTCAAGCTAGGAATATTTGAAGCACCTTTTCTTGATCAAACGATAGGTCATATTAATAGTGAGTTTAGGGTTACATCGATTTTAAGGACGGGTAGCTTAATTGTTTAAGCACCTTTTCTTGATCAGAGGAGATACAACTTACAAGCTCTATTAACATAGGGCGACAGAGATTTGAAAGAAGATTTTAAGCCTCTTTTGTCCATCGGTACCGATTGAGCTGTCGCGCATAAACACCGCCGACTATGTACTGATTTTTCATAAGTTGCTTTAGATTTATATATAAGAATTAATAAAATAAATTCAAATAATTTTGTTGACGTAATGTTTATTTACTCAGTTTTAAAAAGGTAACTTATTTATTTATGATACATGTAATATTTATTTGATAAGAAGAAATATAAAAAATAAATAAAAGTTTTAAAAGGACTAATATTTTAAAAAGAGTTAGAAATACAAAATTACTTTATAAGCGCTTTCAAGCTATGTACGTAGTAATTAAGCAATTAAGGGGCATAACACACGATTCGCATGTTTGTCGTGCCGCATGGTGGTGACGTGCTAATTAATCTATCGACAAACACGCTCGATAATTCGGGTAACAGAACCTGCGGATACGCGCACGGCACCGTACGTCATCACGTGGTCAGAACTTAACGGTCCATACGGCGTACGATACTACGATACGCTTCGCGCGTGCGTACGTGGACACGCGCGCCGCCCGGTGCCGGCCGGGCGTCGGCTCGTGGCGTGAGATACCGTATCGCGTCTCTGGGCCAATCGGATTCGAGTCCGCAGCGGTGAGAGGGAGGAGGTCGTCAAGTCGCCGCGCGAGGGGGGAGGCGAGGCGCGTCGAGGAGGTATCAGGTATGGGCGAGGAGCCACGGCCCGTGACGAACCGCACCGACCATGCGTCCCCGCGCGCGCGGCGGCGGCGGCGGCGGCGGAGTGATGACTTGTTGGGTTGGGGTTGGCCGCGTTTTCTTTCGTCCCAAATTGAATCAATTCCCACCGTAACTGTCTCCTGCACTGCACACGTGACCGGGTACGTGGCGGAACTTAACCTTCGAAGAGGCGTACGGGTAAATGCTTATAATGCTCGCATTGCACCCGGGCAAGTTTGTATTACACGTATAATTTGTATACCATCCCCATTAATACACTTTATTTCTTTTTATAAATTAATACACTTTGAATTGCCCTCTGTTGGCTGGACTGAGATCATACGATGTCAGACTTCTCTAATATCAGAGGATAATCACGATTCTCTTATTCTATTGGGATATGACGGTACAGCGATTAGGTCAGCAAGAGATGGCAGTCGGGGCAGCATCTAGTGGAGCAGGGCAGTGACTGGCCGAGCGGGGTGACATCCGAGGCAGGTCAACGAGAGCAGGACGGTGGCGTCAACCGAAACAGGCGATGCAATTTGTGAAGTGCGCACCATTCAATCCTAGCAGAACTATTAGAATTGTGAATGTTCTCTAACGTGGCCCCACGTTATAGGATCTTAATCCTATTTGGCTTGGGCTTTATATCGAGAATACAATTAGGAACTGTATGTTTAACCATTTGAAATCATAACCTCGCCAGGGCGGACCCTTTGCACAGTTGGCCAGCCGAGGAAATGTGGCCCGAACTCAAGATGCTGCGGCCCTACGTGCCGCGGCTTGCTGATATGGTTTTTACCGTGGTCCACTTAATAAAATTGATTATACAAATTGGATCATTTTTATATGTGTTATATTTGAACGTCAATCATCCCTAACTTCCTAGTGTGGTAAGTGCATAATTAATCTAAAGCAGCGTAAAAAGCACTAAGGGAAAATTTCTTAGTTTGTTTAATCTGTCATTGGTATATTTGTAGAGCATGGACTTTAGTGATGCTCAGAATTTCTCTGATTTTTTATGCAAGAATATAGCCAATTTAGTCTCATGTTTCGCCCTGGGATCAGTGCTGCACTTTGGTCATGGGCATATTATTTCGCGGAAGCAAATCCTGCAAGTTCGCTCTGCTGGTCGATATATTATCTGAACTCACTTGATGTGTCATCTGGACAGCCCGATTTATACCATATATTACATCCATCCTAAATTACGTCTTTTTCTAAGTTTAAAATTTATACGAAATATAGCAACTTAATACTACTAAAGATAATTTTTATTTCTAAACTTCTAATTATATTACTCATTAGTACACCTAACTACTTTTGAATCCAGACTCATCCACCTTAAGAAAGGGTTATTATAGTTTTTTACATATCTTGTTAATACATATTAATATATGTCTTTTTTGTTATATTTTTAGAATATTAATATATGTGAGAGTGTATTGTGTTTTGTATATCGCGATTTGGACACAAACACCAGGTGCATGCATGTGCCTTTCATTCCAACAGACGCAGGGGAAGTTTTGTCAAAGAAAGGTCTGAAATTAACGCCGCGCCGATATCCCGAAGCGTATAGCGCTCTGCTCTGCTGCGTCTGCGTGCAGTGCGGCCACGCAAAGCTTCCGCGAAGCAGCCAGACGGCCAACAAAGCGAGGAAAAGATGTGGCCAACGAGAGGCCCACCTCGCATGCAGTTCACCGGAAGCGGCCCCACCGTCCGGCCCGCCCGTATCTCGTCCCGTCAGCGACCAACGGCAAATTACCACCAATCACACTCGCTAATCGTGATCAGGTAGGAGGCTAATTTGAGCCCCCGCGAATTAAAAACCTGGGCAATTAGTAGTACTACTCTGGAGAGCGAGGAAAGGAAACACTGAGACAGCGACGGCGACACACCCCTCCCGCGAAGATGACACGAAGCAGCAGCGGCTAAGCAAATCTGTAAGCGGTTTTTATGCATCGTCGTCATCCTATGGTGGAAGCTTAGCTTGGTTAGGTGGCGCCACTTGTGTGGCTTGCTGGGTTGCTCCCCAGGCACCAGCTCATCGCAAGCCATACACATGCTGCATCCCCCGCTCAAATTACGCGTCTCCTCCCGGCTGCGCGCCTCCTCTCCTCTACTCGATCAATTCTGCTTGTCCCCTCGAGAGATCTTTTCACCATGGCGGCCTTCACGCTGCTCGCCCGCTTCTTTACCACCCCTTATATAGCCCCAGTCCCCCTCGTGCATTCCTTGACACCTAGCTGCTCGTCCCTCTCGTCTCGCCCCTTTCCTCTCTTCGTCAAGCTTCGATCATCTCGAGACGCGAGCGCGCACACTTGCTTAGGCTGCCGGCCGGCGGATATTCTCTCGGTACGCCGGCCATAAGCTAGGGGAGTAGGTGCACTGTAGCTCAATTTGGCGCATGTCCTTAGGGGTATATAGGTCGATGGATGTGCCCTAATGGTACATGGCTGAGCAGCCCGAGCAGCCGTCGTCGACTGCTGGTTCTCAGGTGCAAACTGCCGGCCTGCCGGCGGCTCGTTCTCCGGGTCCTCCTGCCTCGCCCCATTCTCATTCTCCGGTGCAGCAGCAAGGGGAGACGACGGCGGGGGTAGCCACGGCGCCTGGGTCGGCGAGCTCGG
>KE372947.1:261359-276500 GCA_000418225.1 Zizania latifolia | reverse complement strand
CGCTCGCCGCCGCCGCTGCTCTCGCCGTTGCTGCTCTCGCCACTCTCGCTCACGCGCGCGCTCGGGTGGGGGGAATGAGCTAGGGTTAGCCAGGGGCACGACGTCGGGGTTTTAACTGGGCGACGATCGCGTGTGCCCGTTGATTTGAGATCAACGGCCAATGTTGATCGGACCGGATAAGGCCTAGGCGGGGGAGCGAAATCCTGGCCTAGGCCCAGGTTGTGGCCTGCACGCGCGGCTGGCTGGGCCAGCGCCGAATTCAGTCAGTGGGCCAGTTTTCTATTTTTCTTTTTCGATTTTAGAATATTATTTCCTGTTTTCTATTTTCTAAAAATTGAGAAATTGGTCCAAAATTAAGAGAAAATTAAGTTTAGGCTGCGGTTAAATTTTGGATAAATTAGTCATAACTCAGTGGCAATATTCTGAATTTTTGAGAATTTTTATGTTATTTTCTGATTAAATTTGATCCAATGAGAATATTTAATTGGAAAATAGTTTATTAAGAATTATGATTAAGATTAATTACAGAATTTTTGCCACTGTTTTATTAATGTAAGAATTTTATTTAAGTCTTTCGCTGTGTTTTACACTATTTTAGATATTTTCCATTCGTCCATTTTATTAAGCATTATTTATTTTACTGATTAAATTGGAACCAACGGAAAATTTTAATTAGGAGGATAAATAATTTTGTTGATGTAATAATTTTATCTACTGACTAACGTTGTTGATAAAATTGTTATAATTAAGTTAAGTTAGTTCTATTTCTGCCCAACAGTGATATAGAATTAATTTTCCCCTTAAGCTGTTACATTTACAAATTTGACCAACATTGAATTGATTCACGTACTATTTTGTCTGCTGAATTAATCCCTCTTTTGTTGATGGTTCCTTATCAGGCAACATGTTTAGTCAGCTCTCGTCCATTGAGCCCCTAAATGGAGAGAACTATGGTTCTCGGTGAGAGAACATTAAGATAGCACTTGCGCTATGAGACATAGATCTTGCACTTACGCATGATCATCCTATTGAGCCTACGGAGCCCGTGATCCATGATGGTGAGAGTTAGGAGGCTTTCGCCACTAGGTCACGGGACTTCGCTGAGATAAGAATGAAGTACAATATCGATCGTACTAAGTGGGATCAGTCAAATCGTAAGTTCCTCATGGTCATTAAGAGCTCTATTATGGAAGCAATAAGAGGACCAATCCCACTATGTGAGACTGCTAAGGAGTACCTTAAGAAGGTAGAGAGTTAGTATACTGGCTCTTCAAAAGCGTACGCAAACACTCTTATTAAGAAGCTTATGACGGAGAAGTACCGTGGCGGTGGGGTAAGAGAGCACATTTTAAGAATGAACAGCATGGCTTCCAAACTCAAGCCAATGGATATGGGACTCAAGGACGACTTTGTTATTCATTTGATCATGGTGTCTCTACCTAAGGACTTTGAGGCATTTGTTATCAACTACAACTCACAGCTTGAGCGTTGAAGCATTGAGAAACTGATGTCCTCATGTGTGCAAGAGGAGGAGAGGATTAAAGAAGCACGTGGTGACTCAGTTAACCATATGAAGCATAATAATAATCAGAAGAATTATTCTAATTATTCTCCTAAATCTAAGAATCATTATAAGAATTATTCTAATGATTCTAAGACATCCTCTTCCAAGCCACATGGTAAGGCTCCTATGAAGAAACACGATGTCCCGAATGGCGTTTGCAGGCATTGCAAGAAGGAGAGACACCACATAAAAGATTGTGTAGAGCTCCTCAAGTGGATGAATAGAAATGGTAAGGATGAAATTATATTCATAAATGAATCTCTATATTTAGAATAATCAAGTTCTACTTGGTAGATTGACTCAGGCGCAACCGTTCATGTTGTAATTTTTTTACAGGGATTCACTACGGCGAGAACATTAGTAAGAAAAGAAAAAACAATTAGAGTCGCAAACGGCATCGAAGCAGAAGTTGAAGCCATTGGAGAACTCCCATTAGAAATAAACAATGGTTTTGTAATCTATATGTATGATGTCCTTTATGTGCCTTTCATGAGAAAATTTTGATTTTAGTCTCTTGTTTAGATAATAATGGTTTTGATTGTCATTTTAGCAACAAATGATGTTCGATTATATTTGATAATAATATCGTTTGTCTTGCTCTCCAGCATGACAAGCTTTATTTGCTTTCTCTGAATAAGTCTGTGAATGTTGTAAGTGCTGAAAATGTCTCCTCGTCTATAAATAAGAATAAGCGCAAAAGAATTAATGACACATCTTCGAAATTATGGCACTGTCGTTTGGGCCACATTTTGAGAAGGGATTGAACGCTTAGTTAAGGAATCAATTCTTCCGCCATTAGAATTTTTGGATTTTGAGTAATGTATCGATTGCATTAAAGGTAAATACGTAAAACAAATTAAGAAAGACGCAAAGCGAAGCGCAGGAATTTTAGAAATAATTCACACGGATATTTGCGGTCCGTTTCCTGTGACGTCTGTAGATAGTCATGACACATTCATAACATTTACAGACGATTATTCGTGATATGGCTATATTTATCCAATTAAAAAACGATCAGAAGCTTTAGATAAATTTAAAATATTTAAGGCTAAAGTAGAGAATCAGCATGACCTAAAGATTAAAATAGTAAGATCCGATCGTGGGGAGGAGTACTACAGTTGTCATACCCCTTATGGCCAAATTCCTGGACCTTTTGCAAGGTTTCTCCGGGAGAATGGCATAGTTACCCAATATTCCACACCGGGCGAACCTCAGTAAAACAGAGTGGTAGAAAGGCGCAATCGTACCTTAATGGATATGATAAGAAGCATGCTAAGTTATTCTACTCTGTCGATTAATGTGTGGAGAGAAGCGTTAAAAACCGCCATTCATATTCTTAATCGGGTCCCTACTAAGTCGGTGCCTAAAACACCGTATGAATTATGGACTGGACGAAAGCCTTCACTTAATTATTTACGTGTATGGGGCTGTCCTGTTGAGGCTAAAATATTTAACCCAAATATTAGTAAATTAGACTCTAAGACAGTAAGTTGCTATTTTATTGGCTATCCAAATTCCTAGACCTTTTGCAAGGTTTCTCTAGGAGAATGACATAGTTGCCCAAGATTCTACACCGGGCGAACCTCAACAAAACGGAGTGGCAGAAAGGCGCTATCGCACCTTAATGGATATGGTAAGAAACATGCTAAGTTATTCCACTCTGCCGATTAATTTATGGATGGAGACGTTAAAAACTGTCATTCATATTCTTAATCGGGTCCCTAGTAAGTCGGTGTCTAAAACATCATATGAATTATGGACTGGACGAAAGCCTTCACTTAATTTTTTACGTGTATGGGGCTGTCCTGTTGAGGCTAAGATATTTAACCCAAATATTAGTAAATTACACTCTAAGACAGTAAATTGCCATTTTATTGGCTATCTAGATAAATCTAAGGGTTTTCATTTCTATTGTTCTAACCGATATACTAAGTTTGTAGAAATGAGACACATGGTTTTTTTAGAAGATGCGCTGATCAGGGGGAGCACGGTGCTTCGAGATATTAGCCTTGAAGAGAAGCGGGTCTGTGTACTCACTCCTATGATTCAAGAGCTAATTTTTCATGTGCCTGTGGTACAACCAATTTGTCTAGCGCCTGTGGTTGGATCTTCATCAGCAATACCTATTGTTCATGAGGCTCCTGTTATTCAGGAACCTAAAGTTTCAGATATTGTTAATGAAGAAGAAGAACAGCCCCCACACTTAGAAAATGATGTGCCAAACCAAGAGAACATCAGAAGATCACAAAGAGTGAGAATGTCAGTTATTCCTGACGATTATGAGGTTTATATGAGTGAAAAATTCAAATGGAGGGCGATCCCGTCTCTTTTGAAGAAACCATGAGAAGTCCCCACTCATCTAAATGGCTTGAGGCTATGGAAGATGAGATGAGGTCTATGAGTACTAACAAAGTTTGGAAATTAGAAGAAATTCCTAAGGGAGCCAAAACAATGGGTTGTAAATGGGTCTATAAAATTAAACATGACTCCCAAGAGAATATCGACAGATTTAAGGCAAGATTTATGGCGAAAGGATTCACTCAAAGAGAAGAAATAGATTATAATGAGACATTTTCACCTGTTTCATCTAAGGATTCATTCAGAATCATTATGGCATTAGTGGCATATTATGACTTAGAATTGCATCAGATGGATGTAAAGACGGTATTTCTAAATGAAGAATTATATGAGAATATCTATATAGCACAACCTAAGGGCTTTGTCACAAAAGAGAAAGAAAATTTGGGATGCCACTTAACTAAATCCATTTATGGATTAAAACAGGCCTCTAGGCAGTGGTAATTCAAATTTAATGAAACCATAAGAAAATTTGGGTTTAAGGAAAATGAATAGGACAACTGCATTTATGTTAAGTTTAAGAATAAAAAATTTATTTTCCTCATTTTATATATAGATGACATCTTGCTTGCAAGTAGCAATGTTAATCTACTATTAGAAACTAAGAGCTTCTTATTCTCACATTTTGATATGAAAGATCTTGATGAAACTTCCTATGTATTAGGAATAGAGATTCACCGAAATAGAATAAAGGGGTATTAGGATTATCGCAGAAGACATACTTAGAAAAAATTCTAAGAAAAAAGATCTTGATGAAACTTCTTATCCTCACATTTTGATATGCGTGTAAACCTACGTCTGCTCTGATAGTCAAGGATGATAAGTTTAGAAATTTTTAATGTCCCAGGAACCAATATGAGATCGATCAAATGAAATCGGTTCCATATGCTTCTGCTGTCGAAAGCTTGATATATGCTCAAGTTTGCACTCGCCCTGACTTAGCTTTTGCTACCGGGATACTTGGCAGATATTAGAAAAATCTAGACATAGATCAATGGAAAGGAGTTGAGAAAGCCTTACGATATATACAAGGCACAAAAGGCCTCATGCTAACGTATGAAAGATCAGACACCCTTAAAATAGTGGGTTATTTAGATTTAGATTTTGCGGGATGTGTAGATACTGAGAAGTCCACGTCAGGTTACATCTTCACACTCGCAAAAGGAGTTGTATCGTGGAAAAGCTCCAAACAGACCATCACTACATCTTCAACGATGTATGCCGAGTTTGTAGCATGTTATGAGGCCACCCGACAGGCATTATAGTTTAAGAAGTTTGTTCTCGGTCTTAGAGTGGTCGACAGCATTGAAAAAACACTTAAGTTATACTGCGACAATGAACCAGCAGTATTGTACTCCCATAACAACAAGAAGAGTGGTGCTGCCAAATACATCAACATTAAGTACTATGTTGTTAAGGAGAAAATCCAAGATCAAACTATTAGTCTTGAGCATATAAGTACTAAGCGAATGTTTGCGGAACCGCTCACTAAAGGCTTACCACCCAATGTGTTCAGAGAACACTTAGTCGGCATAGATTTAAAGAAAAGCCTATGATCTTTAGATTCTAACGGACTAAAATAAGTTAAGAATCTGTTTCAAAATAGAAATGTACATTGTAGTTGTTGAGTCCTGTAGTACGTAACTGACTATTGTGACGCAACATGCTCTATGCATTGATCTGTAATGAAACAGGTACTGAGTTAAGTTTAAGTTAAGAATTAAGTTGAGATCTAGAGGGAGAATATTAGTTAGATCTCCCGGGAGGAGAGGGAAACCAAGTCCCTCTCCTCCCTAATGCCTAACTCGCGCTCTGATCGGGGGCGCCCAACCGATTCTAATTGAGGAGCCCCCGTCGCGCAGCGCATATAAAAGGAGGAGGCCAGGGAACACGAGCTGGTTGTTCGTCACGTCCGCACTCCATCCCACAGTCCCTAAACCAATCACTAAGGTACTGAAGCGATGGGAAGCTTCCCTCTCCTCCGCACCGACCTCAACGCCGCCGACACAATCGACGCCATGGCTAACTCATCCAGCAAGCCTAAAGGTGTGGTCTCTCTCTCTGCCTCTCTTTTCCTGTACTGATCTAAGGCCTAGTTCATGTTCTATCCCTAAGCAGTACCCTGCTAGAACCTAAACCTAGAGATCCCCTAAGTATTTTCTATCACTATATGCTTGTCCCTCTCTCGCGTCGCCCTCTTCGCCGAAGAAAAAAGTTGTCCGCACCACATGTACGTACTGTGACTGTCCCGCCACGCCGGGCCGGGAAAGGCAGCCCTCAACGTGATAGGACGTGTGAGCACTGCTAGTGTGGGAAGGTAAGGTAGGATGGCTGAGCTCGGTAATGGCAAAGAGCTTGGATCATCCGAATTCAAGACCGTCTTTTAGGTAGTTTGATTCGGAGGATCCGATGGGTCAGGCGGTCGGTGCTAGGGCAGTGGGGCTTGACAGGAAGAAGGCGGTGGGCTGGTGGCTAATGCTAGGGAGGGGGATGCGCGCCGAATAGGGAACTCTTTTTTGAAGAAGACTATACAGGTCCAGTTTTGATTGAAAGCCCGAGATCACCCAGCCTAGTACTATTCTTGCTTAAACATATTCAACTTCGGAGTTCTGATGGGATCCGATGCTAAGGTGCTTACATCCCTTTCACTATGCTGTCCCAAATATGCTAGAGAGTTTCTTTCTATTTGTTCAACCTTGAAATGGTTCAATATGTTGTAGTATACATTATGTACACAAATGCATGAAAAGTTCACGGCGGATTAAGTGTCTGGAAAATTAACGTATTTTATGAGGATTAATGGATATATCATCCACTGGAAACTGCGATCGCCACGTTTTTTTGTGAATTTAGGGTGAGCCGTCCATTCGGCCGTGATGATGCGTTGAACATCTGTTGCCCAGAAAGGGATATATGATGCGTGCATGCTAAAGCATTGTTTGTCGATTAATGGTCCATTTGACATGATCTGCTGAACAATTCGGGTGATCTGTGTGTTTATACGCACATTGCTCGAGGTTGCAACGAATCAACAGTAGTGTCGGTTTGACCAATCATTTTGGAGACACAAAACAGTGGAAAATTTTAGCAATTGTGGGCTCCTTGTCGCTGATTATGTACGTGATCGAAGGGAAATGCCAACTTGCACAGATTTTGGACACTTTCATCGATCACAGATATCTAGCATATATATTCACTTTTCTTCACAGATGTTAAGCGTATTGTCGACGATCGATTCGGAGAGTTTTATACATGGTCCACATATTGGGTAATAACACAACATTTTGTGGTGTATATATAATAGGAAGGGAAATCCTCAATACAGATACTTTTGCCTGCACTTACATGTTTTATGTCTGTAATATTTGTTATTGCCGATTAAACTTGTACATGTTCTGTTTATAATTATATGCGTACTGATCAGTTTGGTGACGACTTAATTATGTGCTGAAAATACAAGCCAAATCCCCTGAGCACAGTAGTCCCGTTAAATTGCAATCCATTTTATGCTTTGAAAAGAACTGGTGAAAACGATGCAGCAATTACATAGCAATCCAACTACAGAGGATGGTGTCCTAGCCATAATAAAAGTTGACTATGACGGAGAAGTTTTTCTAGTAGATTAGTTACATAGTTTGACCATGGGAATTCCCCTGGACTTAGCTATCATAGCTCAGGGGCAACACGCAAAAGTTGGCTGTCCTTAGCTGTCAACTTGGTAAATCCTAAAGAGCAATCTAATTCTTGTGCTGTTGCCTATTGTACACGTGTTTGGTAAACTTTAAGCGTGATTTTTTTTTTTCAACTTTTTCAGGCCGTACATGGTTCATGGACAGCAATTGACTTCACTATGAGACACTGCTGCATTTCAGAATACTCATCTGGTAGGAGACATAACTCACACCAAAATCAGCAAAATCTTAGCGTAAAGGGAAGTTGTCGTGGTGAAATTGTGGCGAATGACTTTACCTATAGTTTAAATTTCGAAGCCCACAATTACACACATGTAAATTCTCTTTCAAACAAATTTAGTCTATGTCACGTACTTATCGAGGTGTCTATATCTCTATGAAAATGGTTCCGATAATTTCGGATCGACACGGATGGATAAGTGTTGTGCTTGCGTGTCTTCAGTGCAATAGAACGTGTTTTCACGGGTGTGTGCATGAGGTACGCGTACATATAAGTGGTGTATGTGCACGTGCGTCTACAATACATATAAGTGGTGTATGTGCACGTGCGTCTCCAATATAATTTTTTTGAAAAAACAATTAGTTACAATATAATTAAAAAAACAAACATATAGTTACAATATAATTGAAAAAAGAAACATATAGTTATACTATGGTAGAGGTTCCTCAAGTTATGCAGATTCGTCCTTAGTCTTCACCCCTTAAGACTAGTTTGACTGTTTAAGATTTCAATCCATTTTATGTAAGTAGACTAGAATTTTAAATTAAAATTTTAACTCATCCACGTAAAATAGGTAACGGGTAAAGATCTTGCTCCCAAACTAGCGTGTGTGAACTGTGAAGGATGGCGAGTATGCGTGTCAAAGGTTTGGGCCATTCATGGTCCATTTAAGCTTTCCAGACATCAGCAACTGTACATCGCCAACACTTTCGGGCCGATTTGTTCGTCATGAGGTGGCCCTGCCGCAAGTGTCTCTCGCAACCAACTGCCACGTATATTTTGGGCTTTAATCAGGCGGTCAGCTATTCGATGAAAAGAAAAGGGGAAAAAAGCTAAGCCTAGACAAGTGAAGAAAACAAGGTCGGACCAAAACACCATGGCCAGATAATATATTAGGCGAGCCTTAAAACTAAGTAATTAGTCTTCAAATGAACCATGCTTTTACTGGGCCTAGCCCAAAGAAAACTTCTTCGGTCCATCTGCTACTTTGTTTCCCACGATCAAGACTTTTTTCTTTGATAAAAATAAAAAAATCAAGACTGTCTGGTCAATTGTCACAGGCGTAAGCCGTAAAACCTGAGTTTGCACGAAGTTCTGCAAGATTCCTGTCGGGGATGACCCCAAACATCCCCGAGTCATTTTAGAGTGATCGGACAGAACAAGAGATCAGCAGATAAGACATTGAAGACGACATCAAAAGTGATCAGACTGGTGATCAGTAACAAAACAGTCAGCAAGATGTAAAGGGAAGCTCAGATGACGCCCCGAATTGAAAGCTCGGGAAATATCTCGAGTACAAAGACTCGGAAGGCGAAGGCAACAGCAGGCCCACACACTTAATCGCTGGCAATAAAATACATAACCGTCGGTCTTGAATGACTAGTAAAGACAGCAAATAATGTCGTGGTTATTAGCCCACGATTCATGGTGATTTAACTACTGTAAAAAAAACTTAATTGAGAGAGTTAAAGCCTAACAGTAACCCCCGACCCATGGAATATATAAAGGGGTCGGGGATACCTCCCTCAAGAGGGACACTTAGACTCACACACAGCTTACACTTAGACTCCACCGGTTCCATCATCATCTTCGGGAGCCTCACCTTCGTTGGTGACACCATGCGCCAACTGATCTTGTCTGAATCCGCCACTAGCCGGGCGAAGACACCGCGGCCGCTCGTTGTGCGGCCGGCTCCCTCCACCACCCGTGGGGCCACTTGCCCTTGCAACCGGGTGACTCCAACGTCCAAACGCCCAGTCCCGCCGAACGAGAGTTATTACACTCGCCAGAGGACTACCGAACTACTCTAAACTGATTCAATCTATCTTCGTGGGTAACCTCATCAGAGTACTACCGTTCTAGGTAACAACAATTCATTTGGAACTGTTTGGTACAAGACTTTTGGAACTAGTTAAATGTAGATCTAAAAATTTTTGGATTTAGAACCATTAGTGAATTAAGGATATTTAGTTCAAGTTTCTATTTTTAGATTGAAAATAAAAAAATTAAACCAGTTTTATCATATAAATATTAATTCAGTATAATCTTGTATCTAAAGTTGTATTAAACCTGTCATAGATTTGTGTAGTAGAGGTGTCTCCATCACGAAATAATTAAAGCGTTCAATTTTAGCTGTAGCAAATCCATCTTGTATAGGAGTAGTATAATTCAATACACTTGCCACCAACTGCCAAACGAACGCCCAACGCTCGGAGAACGCAAAACCAGATCCAACACTGGAAAATGGGAACATTCTGAAATCAGAATACCAAGTCCCTGTCCATCACGATTGGCATTTGGCACCCAAAGACCAAGTCCAATATAACTGCCCTGTAACCGTGGCTGCGTGATCCTCTGTGGCGCGAGTCATTCCGTTGCAGCGTGTAGCCATCCGAAAGAAATGACCGCCTAATGCAAACGCAAATCCCACCAGCCATCATATGTCTGGCTCACGAAGAATCCAATCCGTTCCGCACGACGCAAGCCGGGGGAGTGCGCATGAAACTACCCACTTGCGAGCTACGCGACCTCGCCTTCTCAGGCTATCGCCGTCACAGAGAAACGGACACACACAGAGACACGCACACAGCCGAGCGCACTGTTCAACTGGAGGTCGCCGTCCCACGAGACGGCGAGCCCCACCGGCCGAGACGAGAGGAGAGGAGAGAGCAGCGAGGCCCACGCAGGCGGCCCGTCCCATGCCTGCGCGTCGCGCGGGTCACCATCCCCACCCCGCGAGCTCCAGCTAGTTCCGACCCAGCCAATTAAACGTTGAGCCGCGCGCTTGCCCCTCCCTGATCGAGCCCAAGCTCTCCCGACCCGACCCGGCAGGTCGCGCGCGCTGCTACCTGGCTGGCGCCTCTCGTGCCGCGCCGCGTTGGAACAGTGCACGCGGCCACGTCTCTCTCCACGCGCTAAACTATATTAGCCCGCCCGCCACCTTTCCCTCCAGAATTCAAACCGAGTGCCTTCGACTCCTTCCCTCTCCGACTTGCGCTCGACCAGCGAGCGAGCGAGCGAGCGAGCGGTGAGCCATGGACGTTTCTGCTGCTGCGCTCAGCAGCGACTACTCGTCGGGGACGCCGTCGCCGGTGGCGGCCGACGGCGAGGAGGGGTCCTCCTCGTACATGACAGTGTCGTCGGCGCCGCCCAAGCGGCGGGCGGGCCGGACCAAGTTCAAGGAGACGCGGCACCCGGTGTTCAAGGGCGTGCGCCGGAGGAACCCCGGGAGGTGGGTGTGCGAGGTGCGGGAGCCCCACGGCAAGCAGCGGATATGGCTCGGGACGTTCGAGACGGCCGAGATGGCGGCGCGCGCAAACGACGTGGCGGCGCTCGCGCTCCGAGGCCACGCCGCCTGCCTCAACTTCGCCGACTCGCCAAGGCGACTCCGTTTCCCGCCCGTCGGTGCAAGCCACGATGAGATACGGAGGGCAGCGGCTGAGGCGGCCGAGGCGTTCCGGCCTCCCCACGACGAGAGCAATGTGGCCACCGAGGAGGCAGACACCGCATTGGCCACCCTGCAGCCTAGCGCCGCGCAGTACGCTTCACACCCGTATTACGACGTGGACGATGGATTGGACTTCGGGATGCAGGGCTACCTCGACATGGCACAGGGGATGCTCATCGACCCACCCCCAATGGCCGACCCAGCAGTAAGCGGTGGCGGCGACGATGACTACGGCGAGGTCAAGTTATGGAGCTACTGATCCATGCCGTTTGAACTGAACTTGGTTTGGCGCGCAGATATTTTAACGCATGTACAGCTTATGGTAATCGAGTGCGAGTACCTCAAGTGTACTTCACTCGTTGCCCCTTTCCCTTTTCTTTTTTTTTTTCAGAAAACTTATCTGGGTAATGTTAATGTATCCCTGCTCTTCTGATGAAGTGTGGTCAGAAGCAGCAGAAGGCCGGAGCTTCCGAAGGCGGTTCATGCTTGTCGAGTGTAGTGAGTATTCAGGAAAAGGTTGCAATGCACTACGCATCAGGATCACCCTTATCATGCTTCATGAATGAGAGTGATATTGTCCAGTGTTACAATTAAAGACTTGTGTAATAAGAAGTGCAGTTGCTTGATCTATGGCTCTAGGAATGGCCGGTGGTATTCCTGTATTGAGAAATTGACAGTATGGAGAATTTGACAGATTGTACTCTTGGAGGGATGAAATGACAAATTTGTTACAATCGAAGGAAGCATCTGTGTGTTTAAGCTACAGTAATTCGGTATTGTTATTGTTAGTTATCGACAATAATAATTCGAGGAGTGCTGGTGTATTGTAATGATTGATGGTATTATAACTTTAGAATTTATACAAGTTTTGTTCTACGGGTGAGAGTAATACCCTATACTTATTGTATTTGTATTGATTGTACTCAAAGATAATTGAGGCTATGATTTCTCCTATGTGTTGTTAATGACGTGCTGATTTGATCTGATTGAATATCTGATGATGCTATTTTGCGTTGCGATGCTTGTATGATATGCGTCGATAGTCTTTAGGACATCTTGATCGCCATTTATATATATAAGGAGATATGATTATAATTCGTTACTCTTTTTAAATATACTAAGGTATCATATTTGCTCCTTATGGAAACTATAATACGTCGTACTATCCAAGACTATTTAATACAACTGGCCTGACCCATCTCTTAGCTAGCCAGATGGTCTGTTAAGACCATCTTGAAGATGCCCGTGTTCCATGTACCTCACGTCCGTACTATACCCTAAGTTAATTCGGATGGTCATTTGTACATCAAATGTCTACCAGTGCTGGCAGTGCAAGTTATCTCCTCATCCTAGTAGACTGTTTTGTTTAAGTTCTCTACCTGGACGTGGTTTCAGAAAAGAACATACAAAAGAAAAGCTGGACTTGATTTTATTGCTAACATTTCAATTACGTGGTGCAATACCCCAGTATCTCACAGCTTAATATCTACCCAACTCAATGCCCAACAGTCCACGCATGTGTAGTAGCACTAGATCTTCTATGTTTTTATTGTCTCTTCCCCAAAAGTTTAGCCCGGGAGTGCTGTTTTTGGTGCCGAAAGAGCTTATTAATACAGTCTATTTACGAAGAGCCTAAGATTCCAATGTACAACTAAAATATCTATCTGATGATAATTTAGAGAAGGTGATATTACCTAACTTCAGACTAATAATCCATTTATGAATAATATAACATCTGTTTATGGATAATATAACAATTGTGTCTTAAATAAATCTACTAAAAAAGCTCCCTAAACAGGGCAAATTAGATATGTGGCAGGAAAGAATTAGGTGTTACACTAGGATATGATGTTTAATCTTGATGGCTCACCCGAATTCAAGTATTAGGACAACATAAATGTAGTTAGTGAATGCCATGACTATTCGAAAAAAAAGAATGACATTGCTCATGGATATATATTTTTTTCTCCCTGGAAAGGGATTTTGAATTAAATATGCATTGTTTGACATAACTTTAATTCTAGCTATGTTCAATTTTTTTTACCAAACGACAAGAACTCCGCCTTTAATTTTAAGAGCAAGGCCGGAGCTTAGTTGGGACCAACAAGAGCCATGGCCCCCCCAATGTCTGTTCATTTACCATGCAAACGTGTATTTTTGTTGCTACATTTAGTTGAAATTTGTCTGAACGGTCTTCCCCTAGTTACACAATTCATATTTTTGCACCGTGTTTAAGAGGGGGAAAACCTTCATGGTTTAATTTTAAAAAACACGGTGCTATAACTTGACGTGCTCACTGGGTTATTACGGTACCTTTCGGGTCTTCTTATGGTATATCTAGATCAGAAAATTATCCACTTCTGTTTTAGCAGAAAATTTTTCACTCTTAAATGCCTTTCTGAATTCTGAGTTAGATCATATTTCTCTTTTACCTCCTTGAGCCCTTGAGCTTCTGGAATTTTCACAGCACAAAAAATGGTATTCAATCCACGCCTCCAAATAGAATAAGACCCATCTTTATCTATCAAAAAAGCAGCGTTGTACTCCGTACAACTTTTGAGCGAAATCTCATGGAGAAAATCCAAGGGAACATTCTTTGACGCAGTCAATGAAACTCTTGTAGCCTTCTAGGCCTCAGCTGGCAAAGCCGCGGCGAAAAAAAATAAAGGCCTTCAGGTCAGGTCACCTCGCGCGAGGCGAGCGCCATGGACAAGGCCGCACAACTGCACAACCCACCGGTCACCACCACTCGCTAGCGACGCCTTTCGCGGTTTTGCTTTTGTTTTGCCAGCTCGCCGCTCGCTCGCAGGTCACCTCGCTTTCCGCCTCTTACCCGGTCCGCCGTCCTTCACCCGTCCTTGCGTTTCCCGCGGCGCGCGCTCCCGGAGATCTCCGACGTCGCCGTCGCGAGTAGGGGGGCGCGGAGGAGGGCTTGACTCGTTCCGCGCGGAGGAGAAACATGATGCGCGATGATGACGACGACGATTCCGGCCTTCACGGAATGAATTCATAGGAGGTTCGTGAACTTACACAGAGGTCGGGGAAAAAAGAACTGTTCTTCGATTGTGATTGCGATACAGCAAATCGGTGTTTACTTTCGCTGATATGGCAGTCGGCCGGTCATTTTAGCCGTGTTTGGTAGAACAAGCAGGACGATGTGAGACGGTTCGTACCGTATGAAAAGAAATATTTTCTCTAAATTCTCGACAAGCAATATTTCTTCTAAATTCCGGACAAACGTGTTTCTAAGAATTTCATGAGCAAGCTCATTCTTTGGAGGATGATGAAGATAATTTAGTGTTGATTAGTGATAGCTTTTACCATTAATTAGTAAATACTAGTATAAGTTTTACGCTTAATTATTTATAGTTAATGCTAATATTGATGATTAGCACATAATTAGATATTGTTAAGAAAAATTAATTATGCATAATTTAGTTTATTAAATAGAACCGACCCCATACTATAATTTACATATTTTTATTGTTTTTTATTTAGCCCAAATTGTTTATTTAGTAATATTTTAGAGTTAATTCATCTCACTCCATCGTCTCAACCAAACAAACGACGAAACCTTTTCATTATCTCGTACTACACGAAATTAGAATTGTCTTCCCATTCCTGATTGTTTGACGAACCGAACACTGCATTGAGTGTCTGGAATCGTCTGTGGTTTTACCCGGTTGTAACAGGCGAAGAGCACATCAGAATGCTATAGGTGACAGCGGCGTGGCTTGCTCCGGCCTCCGAGCCGCCCAAAAGTGCTTTCTTTCTAATTTTCGAACAAATCATTTATATCATTTTTGTTGTATAATAGTTTTGGGCCTTTGGACAGGAGAAGGGAGATGAACTGAATTAT